>VKOC01000010.1:7357095-7387837 GCA_009364415.1 Spea multiplicata
TTTCACAATTAAAAACCAGCCTGAAATAATGTTTTCTCTTTTTCTACTTGGCTATTTAATTAGAATGGGCCTTATAAATCTAAGCAAGTGGATGTTTGTACCGGCGGTGGTTAACGGGGTAGATATGATATGCCGGCTTGGAATGCTAACATACAACATTTGCCAATTGTTGATAATAAAACAAAAAATGTAAAGATAAAATTATACCCACCTTTTAGTTTTTCTTTTTTTTAATTTTGATGTAAATTTCTTAATCATAATATTTTATACTTTTAACAGTTTATACACACAGTAAGTGCAGACGTAGGAGTGGCAAAGTGGTAATAGGGAAACAATGAACAGAAGTTCCATTGGTTGCCATGGTGATTACACTGCTTTTAGTATTTCCACCAAATGTGATATACATAACCCTTCCAACATACAACATATTTAAACACACTTACACAAATCACACAAACTGCATCTCACCCCACTTACACAATTACACATCCATGCTCACACACACACACACAATTACACATCCATGCTCACACACACGCATGCTCACACACACACGCGCAATTACACATCCATGCTCACACACACACACACAATTACACATCCATACTCACACACACACACACGCAATTACACATCCATGCTCACACACACGCAATTACACATCCATGCTCACACACACACAAAGCACACAAGTACACATCCATGTGACCTCTGTGAACCCTGTAGTTCCACCAGTGGCCTTTATTGCTTGTAATAAATGCACCATGATTTCTGCCTTCCAATGTTTGTTCATTACAACTCCTATAGTGCTCAGCCAACAGACGCAAAAAAGGACTTACAGCTAGTTAAGCATAATGAGAATTGTACTTCCATTGACCTGTTGGATGCCCGAGAACTATAGGGCAGGAACTGGAGAAAAAACATCAACAGTAAATATCCTATAGATCAAGCATACTTCTTATTGGCACATTAATACTGTGATGATGTTATGAAGTGCTGTTGCGCAATAGATTTACCCTTCCTCCAAAAAAATAATTGCAATAGTTTCTGCTCTTCAGAGGAGTTGTCACTTTACTAAGAGGGTGGTAGATAAGTGGAACAGCCTCCCAGCAGAAGTGGTGGAGGCTAATCTAAGACAAGACTTTCAGAGGGGAGGGGATGTAATGAGGGGGGGGGCATGTGGCATCATGGGTGTTATAAGGGTATCAAAGTTGACAAGACCAACGACTGATTGCGGTTTGCGTCTTTACAGCATGTGATATAAAAAGGTAAACATATATAATATATATATACACACACTATGTACACACACACACGTATATACCTTAATATTATATTAAAATTTACAGTTCCTCGGATACCTCCTCAAGTTCTTTGCTTCCGTCGACGTTTAACGACTCGATGTTGTGAAGATTTGGATTTCTCCCCAGGTACACAAACTTGAACCAAGCCTTTTGTCTCAGCTTCCTGAACTTGGAAACAAAGTTCTCATTGGTCACCAAGTACAGCAAGGGGTTAATGGCACTGTTCAAGCTGGCCAAACCTCTGGTGACCTGATAAGATAGGTAAACGCTCTTCAGCGTCTTGGTGCACGTTCCCCGCAGCTGCCAAGACCGCGATAGCAAGTTAAGATTGCGGAAGAAGTAATAGGGGAGGAAGCAGATGGAGAACAGGACGAGAACGATGCAGACCAGCTTGATGCTCCTTCTCTTCAGGTTGGGATCCACGTTTTTGTTTTTTATGAGGACTGTAAGGACGCGCGTGTAACACACCACGATGATGACGAAGGGAATCAAGAAACCGGTAAACGTTATCATCAACGAGTACGGCGTGTAGGTCCCCAAATGCTCGTTAACCGTTGAGTCGTGGCAAAAGGTGTTGTTCTTCTCGGCGTTCCTGAAGTGAAGGTTCGGCAGGATCTGGATAACCACCCAAATCCACACCAGGACACTGATGTACAGAGAATGCCTTAAATTCTGGAATCGGCCCATCATTTTCATCGGGTGGACGATGCCAACGTAGCGTTGGACGCTTATGCAGGTGAGGAAGCTTATGCTGGCGTACATGTTCACGTGAAACAGACAGCGCGCCAGTCGGCAGAACCCGTAGCCAAACATCCACCTCCCTTTGTTGACGTAATAAGACACGAAAAAGGGCAGCGTGGCGACGTACAGGAGGTCCGCGATTCCCAGGTTGAGCACGAACACGTTCAAAGAGGTCCATTTCTTCCAGTTCGCGGCCAAGTTCCACAAGCCGAACGCGTTGCCGAGCAGTCCAATCAAGAAGACCACGAGGTAAACGGAAGACAGGAACCGAAAAGTAAACTCTTTGTTGACGGAGCATTCGGAGCTGGAATTAAAGCTGCCGGTTGTAAAAGCCGCCTCGAAGTAATCTTCCATGATGGCGTTATCTACCCATGGGAATTCCGACACATGTGCCTTCAAACCCGTATCCCGCGATGCTTCTTCAGGGTTGGCTTCTTGATGGTCATACGCGTTCCTTCCATCTTCTGACCATGGCGGCTGAAGCGGCAACGCAGTCAAGATATCTCGCCTTATTTACTGTACCGTGGAGCAGCTCGCCAAGAGAACAGAGCTGTGCGGGCTGCTGTCGGAAGAGGGTTTAGAGCATTTCACGGTGTCTGTGAGACTGCAGTACCGTGCGGCCACAACTCCTCCCAGCAATTCACTTGATAATCACAATCAGCAGACACGGAGTAAGAAGAATTTCCCATAATGGGTATCGCCTACATCTGGCCGCGTGCCAGGCCACTGTCAGAGAGATATTATTCAAGCTCTCAGAACATTGTTACACGACTGTCGTCCAAAGTCTACTCCATGCCTTTCGAAAGAAGTCTAGAAATTTGCCTCAAATGAATGTAAAATATGAAAGCAGAATAAAAGAACGCATGAACAGAACATATCCACATAAATGATTTATTCCTCCCCTTTTCAATTTAATAAGTCGCCTGCAAAGGAAACGAATAGCTTATTGTATGTCCTAAGCAAGGGAGGGCTGGCACCTTTTTGTCACAGGGTGGGGGGCAAGTAAAGCCAAGCGGCCCAATCCACCCCTTGCCCCACCACATACGCACTGGCGAACATATGTATACACACTTACACAAATGTACTCACTCACGCTAACATACATACGCATGCATACACATACATTAACATACATTTAGTCATACTCACTAGCACACGGTTACGCATTCATGCTAACACACACTCCCTCTCACACCACTTACACATCCACATTTATCCTCACACGCAAACAATTACACACACGCATCCACCCTAACGCACAATCTCACATTCATGCTCACACGTAGACACTTACACATACATGTCCATGTTCAAGCTCACACACAAACACGTTCCTGTCAATACACACACTTATACATACATTATCATTCTAACGCACTTACATAAATACTCATTCCCTCTCACAACCCCCTTACCTCATTGGCTACTCAAACCCTCTGCCAACAGCCTTGCATTCACCGCGGGGATACTCACCTTGCAATATGTGCCAGTCCAAAATTGCTCAGAAAGGGCCAGCCTGACCTGGACCACCCGGTCCAGGTTAGACCAGCCCTTTGTGAGCAGTTTTGGACTAACTCAGGGGTCATTTGTCCCCCAACCCCCATCCCCGGTCCTGTGGTTGGATCTGTTGGCCGGGTTGAAGACCAGCATATCTTTCACCGCTCTTGGCAAGGTTCCTCTGAACTTACTTACTTAGAAGACAAGGTACGACATATAATTATCGAAGGTGGCTCATAAGGGGGTAGACACCCAACATGGATCCCTTGGCCCTTGAAGGCGCTTTAAGTTAACACCTCTGTAAATACGTTAATCCTGGCAGGATTAAGAAATGACATGGATACTCTGTCTTTGTTAACAGTGCATTTCCTTCTAATCCAGTGTATAAGACCAAAGAGTAGGTAATATATGATGTCTCACACGGGTAGGAAAATAGGCGGGCGAGATGAGACCAATGGCTCTTATTAGAGTAAACCCCCCAACCATGGTAATGGTTAAAAAAAAATAAAAAATAAAGGACAAAATACAATACAAGAAAAAAAATATTTTGTCCAAAACACAAAAATATAAAAAAGAATTCATGTAATATGATACACGTTGCAAAACTGAAAGTACTCGGCAAATTGTCCCGCAGCGCACCGATTGCCCCGAGTGAGAGAGGCCCCTTAAGTTTCAACCAGTCTCAGAGTTCCCAGGAAATCACGTTGTTATGGGTCATGTGACCCGCTTTACAGCTCTCAGCAGAGATAAGCGGCGTGTTACAGGGACACCATCCTGAACAATAAAAGCATACTGAAGAAGTACTTTGTAGTCATCACACCTATAAAAAAAAGCTGCAGCTCTGGAGCTGCAGCATTCCTCAAAATGCTTTATTTTATTTTTTTTTTGCCGACATTGCTCATCACTGATTGGCTGCTTGAAGTAGCCAATAAGCGACATTTAACGGAATTGTTTCTTTGACCGTTGATCTAATGGCCCCTGTAGGAACAAATACCCCCACAATTAAACCTGTTCCTCGCTAAACATCCAAAGCAAAATCTTCCATATGTCAGATTTAAATTAGTGATCGGTTATTAGATATTTTGCATGACCTTCCCGGCTCAAAAACACCACACCGAGCTGATGCTTTGTGGCAATGCTAATGAAGTCCCTTCCCCCATAGACTTTCATTAGTCAGAGAGTCCGGCTGGGTGATTAACACTGAGCCATTCTATTGTTTACCAGAAAGAAGTACATTACAGAGTCTAGGTGTTTGGTCTATAAGAACAGAGCTAGAGCAGATACAGACGGATAATATACAGCTGCTGAAAGCATTACCTAGAACGGTTTAAAAAAAAAAAAAGGAGCTCATATAATAAGAAGAATAATCCTATATCTCATTTTTTAGCAGGATTTCACTCTTTTTTTTAGTAAAACGGAACGTTGACCCAAGAAGGGACCTCAAGGTTTGATAGAAGCCGGGCGGTTTCCTCAACCCAGGAATTTCCTGTTTCAACCTTTATTTGACTTCCTATTAGAAACCCCCCCAACGCTATCACCCCTATCATGGCGTCTCAGGAAACTCCAGAGAAAATAAAGAATATTCTCCGGCGGAATAGAGGAAGCTTCTTCTTCTACCCAGAACCGATGGTCCTTTCATCATCAATCACAACGTCGTTGGGTCTTTAACGTTACATAGAGCTGCGTTCTGCAATATTTGTGATATATTCCAAAATGTACTTAGCCGCTCGCTCTGCTCTTCCAGGAAATGAATAATCAGACCGTGAACGCGTGTGGTCCGATATTTAAGTTGCTAAGAAAAGAGGTCGATGTTTTCGCTGCCAGATCATAAACAGATTATATCGCCATATCTGGAAATGCTACCGGCGGAATCTTCTTCGGGCTCCGTGCGGGACGATTCATTTCTCACAGAAAACAGATACTGTAATCAAAACGTACATCAAAGGCGTAACCAAGACGGAATATTACTGAATACAGCGCTGGGGGGTTATATTACCGTATACAGCGCTGGGAGTTATATTACTCAATACAGCGCTGGGGTTATATTACTGTATACAACGCTAAGGGTTACTACTGTATAAAGCGTTTGGGGTTATATTACTGTATACAGCGCTGGGGGGGTTATATTACTGTATACAGCACTGGGGTTATATTACTGGATACAGCGCTGGGGGTATTACTGTATACAGCGCTGGGGGGGTTATATTACTGGATACAGCGCTGGGGGTTATATTACTGGATACAGCGCTGGGGGTAATGCTCAACGAGAAAAATATTTGTTTCCATGAAATAAACATAAAACGATATAAAGGTTAAGGTCTAGATAGCTAGAAATATATTGGTTATTTCTAAATTATATTGGAGAATAACCCTTTGTATGTTGCAGCGTTCTTATAGAGTCATCATAATACCCTGCATCTAATAGTTTTCTTTAGTTACATTTATAAAGCAACTTTAACTACAGCAACCTGCAATCTGACACAGTGGCTGCCGGTAAGTAATAACAACTAGAACAGATGATACGGATTCTTCTAGTAAGTGGAAACTCTATGAAATATTTCCAGCGGGAAGTATATGAATAGCACAAAAACACACATATATTTATACGCAGAACAAGACATACTGTCAAGAAACAAACCGCATGGAAACCAAGGATAAAGATGCCTCCAGTTCTGAGTCCTGGGGTCCAACCATGGTGGGGCAGACCTACAGGTAGAGCTTCCTTAGGGTGGCTTTGAGATTTGAAGAGCACTGAGTTCAAACAGATTTATTAGGAATAAATCAAACAGCCTTCAAAATGAAATTATTAATATAATATTATATATATATAGTCAGTTATTATTCAGGAGGAAAAAAAATGATAGCAATTTAAAGCAGATCATTTTTAGAACTTTCCTTTTAAATGCCAGGAAACGCGGGGGGACAATGATTTCCCAACAATGAAATTCTAGAGGGCAGCCAGTCCCTGGATATCAAGTAACCTCCGATCCCTCTCTTTAAACCAGATTACTTTCCTCTTGGATCGGGTTACCCGTTTTGTGATGTGGTATTTATATTATGGGTGATTAACAACCATCATTATGTTTAGCGCTACAGTATATGTAAAAATGATTTCGGGTTAAAGTTGTAGATGCAGCAACATTATTAACCAGCTATATGTCTGTCTATCTATCTATCTATCTATCTATCGCTGTGTCATTTTATATGTTATATTATCCTTAATCATGTATAAAACCAATACATAGTCTCAGCTTCCTGCCTCTATCACATGACATCACATGCATAATGATTATTTTATGGATGGAACTGTGGTATCTATTATTATTATCATTATTATTAATTAATATAACAATTTGGACTTACAGAAACACAAAGGCGAAGCGGGTACAGAGTTTTCAATATGAATATTAAATCTTACAATTTGGGTTGAAGTTCTTTTTGGTCGGATTTGTGAAATCAGCGTTAAAAAAAATCTTTACAAAATGTAAAATGGAGAGAGACATTTTAACTGGAATAACAGAACAAGGTAATTAAGGGCAGCATTGGGTTAAGTTACGTTTGGCTAAGCAGCGACGCGTAAAAGAAGCAAACATGTCCTATTATTTCAGAAATTACCTAGATTTTTGGCCATGTCAAACTGCTCAGAAATCAGTAAGGGGGAAGAGGAAGAGGAAGAGGAAGCCGAGCGTGACTGTAAAGCATTTGATGTAGATAAAGCTCGCATCCTAAAGGTCTGCGGTACCGTTTTTTTTTATAATAAGAGGGTTTTTTTTGCCACAAATAGCGTTTGCAGCAATTTAAATGGCCCTTCTCTGCTGCCTGTACCCAAGACTTGCAAACACATTGGTTCCTAGTGAGGACGATGGTCAGATCCTGTACCACGGATATGGCAAATCCTTGCTTTCAGCCCATTTATTCACCGCATGACCATCACACCTAAATGAGCTTTTTGAACATCCCATTCCAAATCCATGGATATTAATACCCTTTTTCCCACTATAACAGCCTCCACTCTTCTGGGGAGGCTTTCCACAAGATTTTATGGGAATGTTTGCCCGTTCATCCAGTAGAGCGTTTGTGAGGTCAGACACTGATGTTGGACGAGACGCCCGGCTCACAATCTCTGTTCCAGTTCATCCCAAAGGTGTTTGATGGGGTTGAGGTTAGGGGTCTGTGCGGCCGGTCAAGTTCTTCCACACCAAACTCATCCAACCATGGCTTTATGGACCTTGCGTTGTCCACTGGGGCGCAGTCATGCTGGAATAGAAAGGAGCCTTCCCCAAACTGGTGTCACAAACTTGGAAGCATTATAGTCCAAAATATCTTGGTATGCTGTAGCATTGAGATTTCCCTTCACTGGAACCAAGGAGCCCAAACCCCTGAAAAGCAGCCCCAGACTATTTCCCTCCTCCACCAAACTCTACATTAGGGACCATGCATTCTGTGAGTAGTGGCCGTATGCTTTACTCCACTTCAGCCAACACTCGTCATTGTGCTCTGTGAATGTTTGTCTGCCTCTTTGTGGTTGAGCTTTTGTTACTCCTAGACGCTTCCACTTCACAATAGTAGCACAAACAGTGGACTGGGGCAGATGTGGAAGGGCAGAAATCTCACAAACTGACTTGTGGCAAAGGTGGCATCCTATGGCAGATTAAAGCCCCTGAGCTCTTCAGTACGACCCGTTCTACCGCCAATGTTTATCTATGGAGATGGCTGCCTATGGGCATCATTTTGTACACCTGTTAGCAATGAGTGCGGCTGAAACACCTAAACTCAATCATTAGATGGGGAGCCCACATCATTTTGGTCATAAAGTATGCCACTCATGAGCAGTGATATCCAAAAAGTGGAACTTTTACCTTTACAGCTTCTTCATATCATAGTTTGTTGGTAATGGCTTTGGGGATATCGCGTTTAGAAGTTTGCCTCGTGAAAGATGGCTGCAGAGCCTGAATTGTTTAATCATTTTCCTCTCCTGAAGTCCTTTTTCCTCTCCTCACTCAGAGTGTGAGTGAATGTGTGTGTGTGTGGGGGGGGTTCTGGGCTTGTTTCACTGAATTTACCACAATTCTGTAAATTTGCAATTCTAATGGAGACTTCTACTTCTCCATTTCACATTTAACATTTTGCTTTTGTATTTTATTATTTAATAGTCAGATATTATTGACAGCGCCATTTCCGTAAGCTCTTTTTTTAGCTGAATCCCTCCGTAACCATCTCAGACGCTTTCCCCATGGCTCAGGCGGTCTTGAGTCGCAGTGCTGGAGAAGAACCTGCTTTCAGTCTTAAAGGATTACAAAAAAGGATGATGAACATTTTCACAGAACAGCTTCCTCCACTGCTCATAGCGAATATTTTTAGAGGATTATTTCTTGAAAATAAATGCCACATGAGGTTTAAAATACAAAATGAAAGATTTTGTTTTAGTTCTATTTTATTTATTTTTATCTGAATGAATACTGATTTTTGGGGGGTTGGTAGAAGGCCTAAACCTGGGGCAGCTCCCTACCGCAACTGCTGTCCTCTATGTTGAACACTGAAATATGACATCATATCCCAGCACGCTGCATGTGTGGAGTGGAGTACGTTCACGATGGAGGTTGTGTCCATTAGTGTATTTGGGCCGGTTACATGCGAGATCTCTGATCTCCCCAATCATCCCATGGAGCAGTGATCGCATTATGTGGCAGAGGGGCTGTCTTCGTTTTTGGGTATTACAGGTTCTTCAATCCAACCAAGACTGATCTTAGGTTTCCTAGCATCATATGTGAACTATGTTTCTAGCATACCCCCTCCCATATACTCCAGCCCCTTGCCAGCTTAATGCCCTGGTCTGCCTATATATTAACAATACCCCCACCCTATGCCCTTTCTCTATGGACTACATTTAGTCCCTTCACACACTATTCCTTTTCATCCTCTCGACCTTCTACCCTTTTTTTCCTTGTACACCCTGACTCCCCTTCCTGCTGCACTCTATTTATTCTTTATTTTTTTCACAATGTTCCAACCCATTGTAATGGAACATTGTGTTTTGGACAGATGGAAAGTTCACCTCTGTTATTTACATAACCATCAATGTCTTGTAAGAACTTGTTTCATGGAGCTCACGTCCCATGACCTCTTCTTCACGTGAATGGGGTAGTTTTAAGGAAAAAAAAAAGATTTGTTCTCTAAACAGTTGACTTTTGGGTCCTGCGCAGGGCTGGGATCCCAAACAAAGCCATACATTACAAATACACAAAGCCATACATTACAAATACACAAAAGCATACATTACAAATACACAAAGCCATACATTAAAAATACAAAAAGCACTACATTAAAAATATAAAAATCAATACATTACAAATACACAAAGGCATACATTAATTCATCATCCATCTGACACATTTCCAACGTATTAACACAGCATGAAGTTTCTAAAAATTCTAATCTCTATGATATCTGATATTCCAAACTAAATGTTTTCAAAATGCTTTAATGTATTAAAGAATTAATACAGCAAACTTTACAGACATTAAGGACTCGATGTGACAAGCAAAACGCAGAAGGTAATTAAATTTGCATTTGAGATCCCATTTTCTCTAGTAATATGTAGGCATTTACAATGACACTTGCACCCATCCTCCACCTGGAATGATTCCGTAGGATACATTAAAAATGTGACTAAGTAGCAATTGTAAGGGAAATGTTTAAAGCAGGGGTGTCCAAACCGCGGCCCTCCAGCTGCTGCAGGACTACATCTCCCATAATGCTCCTTCAGCTAAGGGGCTGGCTGAGGAGTATGGGAGATGTAGTCCTGCAGCAGCTGGAGGGCCGCAGCTTGGACACCCCTGGTTTAAAGGGACAGTACCAAGGAAACAAGGTACCATCTAGGATGTGGAGGAATCCTGTTACATCATGTTGTCACTCGTCAGTACTGAGGCTCCACTCATTGGACAGCGGAATATGAAATGAGATGTTTTATTATGACCGTGCAGAAGCACAGCATCATGGGAAATAACTCATGTGCTTAGCTGGGAACTTTCCATGTTGGACGCGGAGTCTCTGGGTGAAGCTCTGCTTCCCCTGCTCCCCGGGTCAGTTTCTTCTTTCTCCGAGCAGGGAAACCACACCCATATTCTGCCTGTTCCCTGCCCACTTTACCCCTGCTCCCTCCTCCTTCTAGCCACGCCCCATATATGGATACTCCCACTTATTCACAAAGCCACTCCCACACTAGATGGAGAGCTGCGGCCGGTCGTGACATTGCTACAAGGAACGCGCCTCCAACCTTTCCTTAAAATCGCTGTAATATGTTTTGAAATCAGAGCAAAATTAATAATTATTTCTAAATTCACATTCCATCAAATCTGGTAGCAGCTAAGAAATTAGCTGTTCTAAAATGAAGTCATATAGAAAGGAGGACATCCCTAATTCCAGGACTCTCTCCCTCCAATAGCCCTGGCTTGGCCAAAGAATTATAAGAAAAGAAAGGTTCATAGTGTGTTTTATGCGTGCTTTTACATGCCTTATTAATAAATAAGACCATAACCATAAATATTTAACCTGCAGCAAGTGTGTGCATTAAACGGCGCATATAAATTAAACATTCTAGTCTTCTACAAAATACATCGTACGCTTGAATCGCAAACTGAACGAATGTTCTGTTATTTAAAAAAAATAATAATAATTTGTTTTTGGGTGGTTTTCTACCCAGTGCTTCCGTGTTCGGTGACATCAGGCGCATCATGATGTTTCCATTACGACATAAGGAAGCCAATCAATTTCAGGAAGCAAATGGTTAATGCGTACGTCATGACATCAGCAAATAACCACAATTTTAACAAAATCTCACTTTTCGTCTAGATTGATACAAGTGTGACGCAGACATTGGCATATTCAGGCGGAAAAAGGAGAGCATTTATTCCTTTTATATTTATTTTTTTTCACTATTCTTTTATCCACTTTCACTGTGAATACTGGTGTACATTTTCCTTATATTCTATACGTGGCACCGTAGCGGCTAGCGGCCAACTTGGCATTTGCCCAATGTGCCAGATGCCCGTTTCAGGCTTAAAAAATGCCTGAAAAAACCAAACAGCGAGATTACACTTATTTTAAAGAGTCTAAAGAGTTAATTCTCATTGACGGCAATTACTAACAGATTTTAAAAAAATTACTAAATATGTTTGATGTAACATAGAGAAAAACCCAGATTCTTGTGAGTTTCATTGCTGCTTGTGTTCTTACCCTAAGCTCGCGGTTTGTAACCAACGTGTCCGTCTTTGCCCATGTGTTCGGGAGTACGGTCCATTTATCAGTTTAATGAATCTTTGAATTCTAAAAGCGTATCCATGCCGGTTGCCCTACTTATTCAGGCAGAGATCCGCGTAATGATCACAGACTGTAGTCATTAAAAAAGTATGAAGATATTCTGATAAAATTGGCGTTCTCTTACTTTTTCCATCATTTTTTTTATTTGATTAACTTTCTGATGAAATTATTGTCCTAAAATATAGAGGAAGGAAACCCAAAAAAGGAATACCATTTTTTTTTAAATAATCATTTTGAGAAATATATATATTTTGAGCAGTTTGGGCCACGTAGCATTGATTTTGCTAAAAATAAGATAAGGTTCACTTACAGTTAATAGCGTAAAGACTTTGCAATGTGACCGATGTGTGGGTGTAATTCATGTCTGACCCAAGCATTGTCCTAATCGTTTAAGGAAGAGACTACTGTGGTCTTAAAAAAGCTTACTTTACATCTTTTTCTAACTTTAACAAGGCTTCAGTGACTCGAACTAACAACAGTCTGGACAGTTTCAATAATAGGGGATAAACAAAATAAAGAAAGCTGAAATGGTTAAACAAGGTATGCCAATGGATTGTCCATCTCTATTACCATATCCGTTTTAGTAACAATAACATATTTTTCTCTTTGATACAATATTCTTAAGTGTTACATTTCATCATTAAAGATTAATTTAAGTCTGGAAGTACCCACATTTTTTATTTTTGGAATTCTCAGGGAACTTCGGAGAACTTCTGTATCTTCTGAGATCATCCTGTAGGCGTCCAACGTTCATCTATGCAGCATTTAGATGCGTGTTGGTGCGGTCATTGCGTGTCTCGGTGAAGCTTATTATAATAAAGGTAGAAACACGTTAGCTTGTCTAGGCTTATCTTCCTGACTCGACGCTCTTCTTCTGTTTCCCCCACTCTGTTAGGTCCGCCACTGGCTTCTATTACCTCAATAATTAAATTATTGCATGCATTTCTGTTCTCGTAACAAAATACTCCCCTACCTCCTTACCTTCTTCCCATGGGCTAAGGCTCTCCTCCTTGCTTATTACCCCTTTCTTTTCCCACTTACAAGACCTAACTCACGCTGCCTCCATACCTCTTAAACTCAAAAACCCCTTCATCTTAGCTGAACCAATTCTGTCCCAAATACCCCCCATATTGGTCATATTGTATTAATGATTCAGGCTACATCTAAACTAATACAGCGAAACAATCTACATCAACTATGAATGAAAATGTTAAATTTGGATTTTAACACAGTATAATAGTATTAATATAGTATAATCATAACATAAAATACGGTATATAACATAATATCATAATATCATAATATAACAATATATACAATACATATAACAAAATAGAATCTGCATGATTGATGATATGCGATGATTATGCACTTGCAGCTCAACATTTATAAGAAAAAAAAAATCACATTGATAAATAACCCAGTACTTGACATTTTATAAAGGAAGTAGAAAGCTAAGCTGCTTTGAGACGGTTCCTTCCCTCCTTGGCTTCTGTAACTCACATCAGAAGCTTCTAAGACTCTGGCTAACGAAGTGACGATGGGAACCCATTCTTTCATGATAATTTTGCGAGATTTAGTGCATTAATCATTCATAACCCTGAAGGGTGAATATAATCTTAGTACACATTGGCTATGCCCACACTTCACAAACATTACTCCTCCCGGATTCTAGTCTCTTGCGGTTGAGGTCATCGTCACGTGGCTGTTCCACGCTGTGTACTATAGACAGAACAGCGGTAATTATTAAAAACCAGCGGGCATGAAGACACAGCGACATTGTTGGTCTTAGTTCTGGATAAACCTGTATCTTAACCTTAAATTCTGGCATCGAACGTAAGGTCTGTTTATTTACTTGGAGAGCTTAGACGTTATTTTCATCAGAGCTGCGTGTGCTTTATCCTTAAATTATACAGAATTCTATATCAACCCAGTTCAGATATATTATATCTTATTTTAACCGCGATAACTCTACAGCCGGGAACATATCATTTTCTGAAACATATAATGTTTCTCATTGGATTTCGCCTGTTACATCATCGGCTTACGAATCTTGAAAGACTTCCAGAAAGGGCTGAGGTTGAGATATCGTAAGGCAGGAAAGAATCTTTTAATTGTTTTTTTCTTTCTTCGTGACAAAGTCAAGAAGTATAGCTTGGAAGGAAGTTGAGAGACGGGATAGGATAGAAACATTTAAATACAGAGTGGAGCAAAAGAAAGTATGAGATGCCAGGACATGATGTCATAGTTTACATTAGAGGGCAATAGGTCGAGGTGTGATGCAAGAGCGTATTACTTCACTAAGAGAGTGGTTGACAAGTGGAACCGCCTTACAGCAGTTTAATCCAGTTAAGTTAAGGCATGCATGAGATAGGCATAGGCCGGCTGTCTTGAGTATAACTGAGGTTGTATTAGGTAAATACAACCTCAAGATGACATATTACACTGTGTCATGATTTAATCAACAAAAATAAACTCAAAATGGAGAAGCCATGTGTGAAAACCTAAGTACACCTTATGATTTAGTAGCTTATAGAACCACGTTTAGCAGCAATAATTTTTTCTGTATAGATTTTCACACGATTGTATGCTGTGCCTCATAGTCTTTCAAGCGCTTTAAAATCATTGGTGTGAAATATGTCCCTAGTCCAAACCCGAATGAGCGTCTCCATTATTTTTGCGTTTATTACAAACGCCATTCTCCCTTATACCATAAGTGATGGTTTGTGCAGCTTTTATGTAAACGGAAAGAACGTTTAAACGTTTGTGATAGGATTTAGAATATTAAGAAGTCCCGTGCTGGACATTGAAGATTTTGTTACACGTCCCTGTAGACCTTGATTTACCTCCTCCATCTGCACATAATGGAAAATATCCGCGTTCTTCTAACTGGTTTTGTAAATAAGGCAGCTTTATAGATTGTCCATTTAGAATGTGAGGCTAATGACCTAGACGAGCATTAAACAAATGTAGCACTTGTTTCACAAATGTTGTGTGGCCGTAGGCGACTGGGGTTAGCTTTTAGCGAGCACGTCAGGTTGTTATTAAACCCATATTTCGAGCTAATGCCGTTCAGACCCGGGGCTATCTCTATTGTTTCAGAATCATGCATTCACCATAACCAGTGACCCCGCTGAAATATAAGGAGCATTTTAAGTATTACCATACCTCCGTTCCCGATGTCCTATACGGGACCCTCAACCTTCTTCAGCCATACTCTCTTTGCAATCCCTAGATCTGCCACTTTATGGGTTGGATCGCCACTTCTTGGAACAAGACAGAGCCTTCAGAACAGGACTGCCCCGTGTGAACCGTGACAGTTGTAAGGTATGGTATGAGATTGTGCAGGTAACCCTCCATGTGCCTTGGTAATGAACTGCAACGCAACGGGTGAAGTTGAATGTGAGAGACGGCCTTCACCTTGGGGATGTTAAAGAACAAAAGCATTTAAGGATTGCAAAGAATTCTACGCTGAAAGAAGTGCATTTAGATATTGAAAAGTGCAGCCGCTTTATAAACCGCCTTCGGCAAAGCCTGAGGATGGAAGAAAGGGCGAGAGTTGCTTGACACATCTGAAAGTTCTATTTGAAGATTCTAAAAAAAAAGGATATTGATGAGTATCTGAGAAGGATGAGAAAAACTAGTTCTAGCTGAGATTCTCTCACACACATTTCTAGTTAGTGCCAATTGTGTTTCTGTAGAAGGTTACTCATGAAATGTTGAAGCCCACGGGGCTCAGAATGGGCCTGAGTGGGCCGTTGACTGGTTGCCGGGCAGGGCTAGGCCTTGGCGGCATTTTTTGAATAGTTGGGGGAGGGTTAACGGCGGGTTATTTAAGGGTTTGGTGCCATTTCGTGTCACCTACCTCTCTGGCAGGGGGAGCTGGGAACCTCAGGTCTGGGTTTGGGCATCACGGTACGTCCTTCCCTGTGTGGTACCTGGATAACCTGGTAAGCTCGGGGTGGTTTTACATTAAATGGTTAATGTTTAATTATGTTAATTTATGTTATTTATGTCATTTATTGTTTTCCATGTGTCGGTCATTGTCCAGCATTGAAATGGCCAGCATTGAAGTAAACTCGGCTATGGCCTTTTCTACCCAAATACTTGGTTGTTGTGTTTTTATTGGGGGGGGAGTCATGTGTTTTCTGGGAACGCCTAGCACGGATGTCGAGGCTGCTACAGTCATGTAAAAGTTTGTTTTGTTGAGTTGGTTAGACTATTTCATATTTTATTTTAAGGTATCTTTAACGCCTACGCTTTCCGTTCTCACCTTCTTATTTATCTCTTGTGGTTTATAAAGAAAGTAAGTAAGAGATCCTATAGACATTATATAGATGTATCTATGTACAGTATAAAGTGATGAAACATTAAAAAGAATAGTAGATTCGCACCGCTTACACAGTATGGAGCTGACGACCTGCCCCGGGATTATTGTAGGCCACGTTATAAGCCCACTTTGGTATTTGCCCAGTGTGCCCAATGTCCCAGTCCAGGCTGGCGTAATAAGTTATGATTGTTCCAGGTTCTTTATTAGAACCACTTAGTTGCCACCATCACCAAGTTACGATAATAAAACGTTTGACGGATTATTACGGTAAATGTTTAATATTCAGGAGAGATTCAAGGTCAGTTCATGAAGTCCCAAAGCATGGAGATCTGCGTAGTAGCCAAGCTCATAAAAATGGGATGTAGGTTTGTTGCAATGCCAGCTCAAAGAGGTTTATTTAAGGGCCCGCAAATTTTGGATGAAAATTCAGAGCTTTTTGCATTGTTTTTGTCCGCTTCATGGGAGGGGGGGTTGTAGATATGTGTATTAGTTGATCAGGGGCCGCCTCATTCTTCATCTACATTGTGATAAAGCACTGCGGAATATGATGGCATTAGATAAATTAATACATAATAAATATACACATTTTGATACTCCTCTTTATGTCTTAAGACTTTTTGTTATATTGGGATGATTTGGGTGATAACATTTTGGTGTTAAATATAATACTATATATATATACCGGTGTATATATATTTATATATATATATATAATATGACTTTTTAAAGTTTGCTTTTTGCTGGCGTGTAGGTAGTTTTTAGCAGGGGCTTTTCATTGAGTAAAACTATTTTTTTTTTTGTAGAAGTTAAAACATAATTTCCTTTTCTTAAATGTCAAACCAGAATAAGTAGGTTAGTCGTTGTGAAGCGTAGCGGTACAGTCATCTGACGCTTGTGACGTTCATTGACTCTTCCGGGATAAGCATACTTTTTTAAAATAAAAAACTATCGTTATGTGTAATTCACACTTTATCAGTGATTTTGAATCTTTTTTTTAAGCAAATAAGACAACCACAAAGGAACCCGACGCTTAAAAGCTTGCACGACAGAAAAACTTACAGTCACTTAAAAGTTAAAGACAAAAAAAAACAGTCATAAATGTATCAGTAAGAAGGAACATTTAAGAGTTGTCAAGAGTGCTTAGCTTGTTACAGATGCACGGGGGGGGGGGCATTGCTAATGCCAGTTGCTGACTGATTGCCAGTCTTTGAATGCTCTTACAACACTCACACACCTATACATACCCCACAGAAGTGACATGATACAGACTAAACATCCCGTGCCTATACATTACCACTTAAATAGGGCCATATTAATATCTCTAATGTCCAAGAGCATAACAAGAAAATAGACAGCTAAAGAAGAAAAGAAATGAGAGAGGGAGGAAGGAAGAAGAGGAAAGGAAGGAAGGAAGGAATGAAGCAGATGAAATGAAGGAAGGAATGAGAGGACAAGAGAGTAGGGGAAAGAAGGGATGAAGCAGATGAAAGGAACAAAGGAAGAAATGAAGGAGGGAAGGAAAGAATGAATTAAGGAATGAAGCAGATGGAAGGAATGAGGGAGATGAAGATAAGAATGAGAGGAAGGAGGGCAAAGTAAAGAAGGAATATAAGGAATGAAGGTGAGGAAATTGAAGGAAGGAAGAAAGGGATGGAGGAAAGGTTGGGATGTATGTTTTGGTGACAGCTTGAAAGAGTATGCCTAAAATGGGTGCTTTTTATATTAAAAACAAATCTTTTCATTTTAGCATTAGTAAAAGTTCTGCTTTATTGGATATACCCAACTGTGACTCTAAAGTTCTCACTGAAGCATGAAGCTGGTGGCCCCAGGTCAAGAAAGGACCTCATGGTCACCAGAAAAGGCTTCTGCCCCAGATCTTCCTTTGATCCTCACCACTGATTGAAAGCTATAGAAATGAAATGCATTGGTAATTGTTTTAGGTCTTCTTTTGGGAACTAATAATAATAAACCAAATAAAAAACACATAAAAACCGTTTTGATGGCTGCATTCAGGCATATTAAATGTCAATTTATATTACTATCCGTGTGTCCTTACCTCCACAGAAACATCTGTCACGAAAACATGAACAGAGAGATGCAACCGTACATCCGAGCCAAAAAAAGTCCGGACAGATGGTCTTTCAACATCTGAGGTCATCCTGCACTTACCGCCTCGATGCCCTCATATAAGCTCCTCTTACTTTATATTATAGAATTTATGATAGGATTAAAGCTTATAGGATATTTATAATATTCTATTATTGTATCAACACCTTTACTGGTAAAACCTTAAAACTGATAAAACATCTAAATGTTTATGATACACCCCACAAGTTTCTCCAAACCGTGCTATAGATGGAGCTAAGACAAGCCGCTGATGTTCAGCTTACATTCGACCTAATATCTAAATGGATAAACCTCCCAGCAGAAGTGGTAGAGGGTAATACAGCGAGGGTATTAAACATGCATGGGATAGGCATACGGCTCCTGAATCTGAGATGAGACCAACGACTGATTAAGGTTTGGGCCAAATGTTCGAATAATGCATATATGCATTATTATTATTATTATTATTATTATTATTGTGTATATATATATATATATATGCATTTATATTATTATGCTACAGTTTTATTGAGTTATTATATATATATATATATAATTATATATAATTATTATTTTATTGATTATAAATGAAAGTAAAATTCCCGTGCGAGAATGAATTCAGACAAAAATTATACCCTTTTCTTTTTTTTTTTACTTCTTTGGGAGGGTGACAAAAAAAGTGGAACAGCTTCCCAGCAGAAGTGGTAGAGAATAATACAGGGAGGTTATTGAAAAGTACACCAAGCACATGGCTCCTTAATGTAAGACAAGACCAAGGTCTGAGTCTTCGCAGGTAAAGCGGGCGCACTAGACGGTCCTTATGTACCCATCTATATTTACCCGCGGGGATTAGATTCTAAAGTAGCGAAGAACATTCAGAAATCCAAAGCAGAACTCTATCTCGTCTTTCAATAGGATTAAAGCTACCGTGAATATGGGGTATTTTTGTCTTTCTGCCATTTGTAGTGCAACATAATATTGCATGCGTCTCGGAGTGTGCGCAGCGGCCCTGAGCGGCCCAGATTAGACGCGCTATTTCTGTGATTAGCTGGAGGGTTATCGGGAGGTTTCTGCCGCTAAAAGCCGCCTTCCAGCTGCCCGTCTCTGATGAAAGATTTGCTATTAAACGATGACATCATCTTCATTAAAGCCGCAGCGGTAAAAATACACAAACCACACCCACACATTCAATATTTAGATGGCGGCGAAACCCGTCTGTAATCCAGCAGACGCCACATCAGCTTCCTCTCCTACGTGAATTATTTCATATATATATATACCGTATATATATATATATACCGCCGTCTGCTCTTAAATACCACAAGAAGAAAAAAAAAACAGAACTGAAATACCACTCAAAATCTGAAACTGCTTTTCTAAAAAAAAAAAGTACTTTTTCTTTTATGATTTCATGGAAAGCCCCTTTTTAAAGGCAGTAAAAGTTACATTTTAAGTCTTTTATTTTACATATTTTTGAACTTGCTATTTAATATGAAATATGATATGAACGAAATGAGAGAAAGGTGAATAAGTTGGGGCAGCCTCCCAGCAGAAGTGGTAGAGGGTAATACATTGAAGGAGATTAAACACGCTTGGGATCGGAATACGGCTCTGGAATCTAAGACGAGACCAACGACTGATTAAGGTTTGAGTCTTTACAGCAGGAACAATGGGAGTTATATCCAAACCGAGTGATGATTTGTATCTTATTATTATGACTTTAAGAATGAAACGTGAAATACAGAATATTGTGCAGAAGATGATCACAAGAGAGGCAGGAAACAAAACCTTTTATGTCCAACACAACTGGATCCTTTGTGTGCTTCATATAAAAGTTTTTTTATGCAATCCTTTTTATCCGGTGTTATGGGCTTGATATAGGTGGAAAGCAGGCCCAGACTGGCAATCGGGCACACTGGGCAAATGCCTCGTGAGCCACTGGCCATCGCCGCACCGTACTCACCCGATGGCTGGATATGCCTAGCTGCACCCTACATGAGCATAAAAACATAACATGTGGCTGCGCATAATCAGCTCAGGGCCACACACAGCATCGGGTGGCTGACGGCATTAAAGTGCCAGGTCCGCCCCATCATCGTCAGCCCTGCCCTGAGGGAATGTTGCTCAGTAAACAAATCCCTGTTGGTTAAGATCATACCTGAGAACGTCCTAGAACTGACCCCCGAAAGCCTCACACTTTTCCAGTCCTGTTCCATATAGGAAGCGGGAAGGGTGTGAGGAATAGGGGTAGGTATCCAAAATTGCATTGAAACAGTGGGTGCAACCCAGGCTGAGTGATGGGCACGGCAAAATGGCGCTCCCCAGCATGGAAATAAAACAAACGAGCCCTGAGACCCGGTAAGCAGCTCTGACACGGGCGCTCTACGCGTGTGAAATCCGGAGACTTTATGGCTATGATCAATAACACAACGGATCTGCGCAAGACATTCCTCCATTCAACAGACGTTGAGTGGGGTCCATGCATGGTGGAGATCCCCATGGTCTACTCATCGGCGCGTCTCCTTGTTCTTCCATAAAAGTCCATTTTGTCACTCCCTTTAGTTTTCAAAAATGATAATTACCGGTACATCTTCAGTAAATGACACAACTGGAAACTTTTATCCAACCTCAACAGACACCAAAAAGTTTGATATCGTCTTTATCGTTAGATACTCGGGGGGGGGGGGTTATATGGTTAGAAGTCAGCTAT
Organism: Spea multiplicata; assembly: GCA_009364415.1. Taxonomy (NCBI): domain Eukaryota; kingdom Metazoa; phylum Chordata; class Amphibia; order Anura; family Pelobatidae; genus Spea; species Spea multiplicata. The sequence continues at coordinate 7,378,103 of VKOC01000010.1, forward strand.
GTGTTGGTTGCCATTTGTGATTCAGGAAGGGTTTATTTCTTTGGCTTATATTGTGCTCAGGTGAACAGAAAACATCTTTTATTCTCCAACCAAGGTCAAGTTAGGACATATTTTATAGCGGACGCCGATATACTGCTGGTGTATAATTTTTGTGGACCTTCTTGGAGCAGTAAGAATTATTGTGAAGGATGGTGACAGTAGGCATGGAGGACAATAAAATGAAATGAAAGAAGCGTGTGTGAGATCTCAGCTATCCAGGGTCAATGGGTTGGGGGGGGGCACAACATTTAATGTCGCCTGTAAAAATAACCCCGCTGGCACAATCCCTTTTATTCTCTTCACCAACTCACACGGTGCTTTTCAGAGGTTCAGTGGCTCCACTGTGAAGATGCCAAGGGGCCATGGTGGTCAAGGTGACCACCTATTTCTTTTCTCCTGAGCTCCCCAAAGAGATAGGTAATCCCTTCCTTTCCTCCCCGGCCAAAAGGCCTACGGAAGGGCCCAAATCACTGTGGAGAGGTCCGCCAGAAGGCTACCTACATATCTTCTACCTCGCCAGAAACATTCGTTATGAAAATAAATATTTCAATTAAAAAAAAAAAAATCACATAAAAACACACGGGCAATGTGGGGAAAACTATATAAAAACAGATAATAATCTAGCTTTTCTATAGTAGCTTTTCTTACTACTATGTCAAAAGCTGAGGGCCCTACTTGAATGGAGATGAACGACTTCATGGCCTTGTTGGCGCTATATTAATAAAAGATAATAATAATATATAATAATATAATAATATAATACCATGTATGTTTCCATGAAGCTATCTCCGTTGCTGGAATTCCAATTAAAGTTTCTGTGATGGGCTATTAATTATTATGCAAATAATAATAATAATAAATATAATAATATCATATACTGATAGCGTTATGAGGACACGCGCTCGGGGTTTCCTTCGTCCGGTATATCACCAAAGAGAATAAAATACATTCTCCACATTATAAAATCTTTGTGAACGATAGACGACATCTACATTCCTTCTGTCTCATTAAACAAGAACTGTGCTCCCTTAATTAATTTCACCGCGTCGTCGGGCGAAACGCATCAGGGTGTAAATTGTCTGGTATCGCGTGGATCATCAGAAATATGGAGGTTTGATGATAAGATGCACAAAATATTTCACTTTACTGAAAATTGTCTTATGAATGTTTCAGTCTGTTTTAAAACGTATTTATGGCGGATAAGACTAGATATACTTTATATGTCGGAATTTTTTATTGAATTAAATGATTTATTTCTACTCTTAATAATAAGTTCAGTTCCTGCCATTGTTATGAGTAACTTGTCATGTCTGCTTTACCCATTGTACAGAGCTATGGAATATGATGGTTCCATTTTAAAACAATAATAATAATATTATTTATTATTAATAATAATAATAATCATAATAATATTGTTATTAATGTGGCACTAAGATTTACCAAACATCTCCCATATCACTAATGTCTTCAACCAGAGATAAGTGGAACAGCCTCCCAGCAGAGGTGGTAGGGGATTTAAACATGCATGGGATTGGAATATAGCTCCTGAATCTAAGACAAGACCAACAACTGATTAAGCTTTGAGTCTTTACAGCAGGATAAATTACCTGCCATTTGAAGGCATTTTTAAAAAAATATAGGGACATCAATAGATTTTTTTGTCTTTGGTCACATGGGGCGTAAATTTGGCCCCAGCAGGCAGCAGAGATAAATAACGTCCGTGAATTAATATCACCACATACTGTATATCAGTTAAAACCGCAACGATAAAACGTTTAACCAAAGGATAAGACGTGTTTGTTGCCTACGTGGTAAGGATACAGCACGGAACGTTAACTCCAGTGACTAATGTGCCGAGAGACTGAGCTTACCCTCTGTGCTTTAAATTGTGAATGAATGAATGAATGCTCAAATGGAAGTGTTCTGTAGTCAGAGGGCACCGTGTGAATGAAACTGAATTATTAATGCTAAAATAATGATTACATAACAAGACTGTTCACCTTGAAAGCATGAAGGTAATTATCTAAACCTCAAGGGAGCAGCTGGAATAAAACCTTTCAAATCGCGTTACAACATTTTCTCCAGGAACAGAAAGCCTGCAGACGGCTGCTCGGCGCTTTCTGCTGAGCTTAGTATATTCCCGCGCCCGTTACACGCGTTGAATGTATAATGTTTGTTTATTCAGACACAATAGCGTCTCCTGTTCTTCACATAATTAAAATACAGTCGTAGCCATAAAGTACGCAGCGGTGGCGGCGGTTATAGACGCAGATAATTCATTAACATAAAGTTTATAAAGGGAATATTTACGTGTCTAGGGGTGCAATCTGTATCTAAGATGACGTTTATTAGGTTAGATGGAATTTTCAGATATGTCGGTAATCTGTGTCATAGAGTCATTTTATTTATCTGCATTCAGATAAGATGCACCTATGAATGGAATGATGCCATGTGAGCTCGCGTGTGTGATTAATACGCATTGTATAGTAACACAACTTTTTGGGTTGAAAAAAAGACATTTATCTATCAAGTCTCGCTGGTGATCAAGAAGAAGGCAAAAAACCCTGACCGAGATGATTTCCAATTGTGCCACAAAAAGGGGGGGGGGGATCCTTCTGGAATCCAAAGCGGCCTGTGATTCTTAACGGATCAACAATCTAAGTCCTGTCCTTATTACCCATTATATCCATGTATATTAGACTTGTGCGTTTGTTTTCGTACAAACTCTATTTTTAATGAAACTCCTTGAGCGTCCAGAAGGTCCAGAAGGTCCAGAAGGTGTCAGGGACCTCCCTCATTGGAAATGAACCCAAATGTCATTCCAAATAAAAAAAGACCCCCCGAATTTCTTCTCAGACGAACGACCAGGAAACAAAATTCTTTGCCCGAAAACAAAATGAAACGAAAATTTTGTCCGAATTGATTTTGTCCAAAGTCTACTGTCTATTATATCCAGCCCATATTTAAAGGCACCGATTGGATCTGACAGCACGGCCACATCTTTTCTGTTCAAGTGGGTAATTCACCTAATACAATCAAGTTGGATCAAAAAGTCATAAACCATCAAACATCATTCTTTTATTTCATGTTTACGAGCATAACCATACCAATGACATAGAAACAAAGAATGGCAAAGAGTAACAAACAATAGTCTCTTACAAACAATAGTCCGGTGGATTCAGGGAAATACTGTATCCATTAACCGTGCCCTGTTGGTCAAGACTGAGCTATAGTGCACTTTGTTATACAACCTTGGTTTTTCATCATTATTTTTAAGTAGGCATTTAGCGGAGTGTTTTACAATGAAATATGTCTTCTGGCAAAAAAAGGAAAGTCATTGTGGGTGAATCAATCTAAGAATAATTATATAGCCTCATTCATACATAGCCTCATTCATACATAGTCTCATTCATACATAGCCTCATTCATACATAGCCTCATTCATTTTCCCTTGTTTGCCCACAAAACATTTCCAGTTAATCTAATATATAAATATATATATATTATTCATAACATGTTTTTGTCTTTCAGTTAATAAATGGCGTTAAGGTCCTATACATACTTACTAATATTTTCTTCAGCCTGGAGAGATGAAGGTATTGCAATCAGCCAATGTAGCAACTCCAATTCCGCCATTGTTTTAGGAGACTGCGTATGAGCCTCTACAGAATTCTACAAACTCTTTATGCCAGTTCCCACTGCCATGCTTCTGGACTCCAGAGTCCAGACCACAACCTTATGTTCAGTGGGTTTTATATAAGTGATATGAAGTGGGTCCATAAATAACAAAATAAAGAAGCCTCAGCGAGCAGCTTATTGGCCAAGAGAGTGAACACGTCTGGAAACCGCCATGATGAATGCGGGTCTCCAAAGGACTCTGCTCTTTGGTTATGGAGGTGAGATGGCATTTTGGCTCCTATATTCCCATGAAGACTTATGGCTGGATAGGGAAATAAGGGGTTACATATCTGTTTGGGGAATAGGGCCCAAGAAGATGAAGACCTAAGACCTGGTGGTCCACTGTAGCCATACAAATGCACGATATCACTGTTACTTCTTCATCTTTTGGATATTGAAGCAGGAAACCCCGGACTTCAAATAAGTGACATCTGATCAGAGAGAGATATAAAGCTGCTTCCAGCGGTTTAAACCTATTTCTTCCACTATTAAACTATTTTTATTGGGGGAAGAAGCTAACGCGAGTTAGTGAAACGCTTGTTAGGATTTTTTTCTTTAAACTCAGGGTCCATGGGTGGGCACAATTCACTTTTTTTAGCTGCCCCAATTGCTTGTTGGAAGAATTTGTCTTTTTAACCATTACAGCTACTAAGCAAATAGCAACAAATGGGGATCAGTCATCCAGATTCTTAGGGGTTAATTTAAATAAAAGTTAGGTTTTAATGTATGAATATATTTTCTATTTCTCCTATTCTTTTTTTTTATTTTTCTTTTTTTTATTTTTGGGGTTTAATTCCCAAACAAGTGAGTCATTTGTTGCTATTTATTAAAAACCGTCAGCGTTGTGTTATTATTACTAATAATCGTAGTTCAAATACTAATGTAAACAAATTAGCTGAAATTATATTTTTATTTGTAAAGAAATGACATTGGCGTTGGTATAAAAATAAATAAATGCCCTGTCTTCGTTTTCAAGAGATCTTTAGTATTGAAGAATATGTATCAAGTCGTATTTCAGGAGGAACTTTGTTTCTTCCAGTAATAAATATTTCTACCTTAATAAAGATGGCAACATTCGGAATACGTCAACGGAAAGAGAAATCATGATTAGAATGAAGGCAACCGGTAAATCAGGCCTGCGAAGGTTGTGTAGAAAGGATATGGCTGCTTGAGGAGCGACTTGTTAATCAACAGCTCATTCGATCTCATTGACCTTCCTCGGGCCAAAATAGCCTTACAATGTGACCTTTATGTGGTTCCTGAATACTGGAGCTGAGTGAGCTCATGTTAAAGGGATACTAGCAGCAAGTTTACGAATGAATATGTATTCCAATATATATATATTTATATATGGCCGTATTTTATTTTGTTTTCAGATATATCACACACGCACTTATATGTCTATTCCCATTGTTTCAAGGTCTGCTGTCCATTGGGCTGAGTGACAACATGGCGCCATAGATGCCAACAGATCGTATCAGTACGATCAGATCTTCTACCTCATTTCTCAGGGCTGTCCAACCTACGGCCCTCCAGTTGCTGCAGGACTACATCTCCCATACTCCTCAGCCAGCCCCTTAGCTGAAAGAGCATTATGGGAGATGTAGTCCTGTAGCAGCTGGAGGGCCGCAGGTTGGACACCCCTGTTATAGCTAAAGTATTTGGTGTTCTTCATTTGGTCCGCTGCCAGCTCCCTGAATCACACTGTGCGCTAAAGTGGTCTAGAAAATAAAATATTGAGCTCCATTATTTAGCTCCATTATTTAGCTCCATTATTTAGTTCCACGATTCCACAAATTAAGGTTTTTAAGTCTTTACGGCAGGAAAAAAACAGGCGAGTAGATGGCCTGAATGGTTATGATCTGCTAATTTGTTCACTAAATTAAATTATTTTGGAAAATAAGCTAAGTACAAAAAATTGCAAATGAAATAAGCAAAATAATATTATTAATTTTTTTCTATATTGTTCCTTTAAGATCCATACTAAATATGTTTCTAAATCACTTCTAAATGCATCATTTAAAAAATAATAATTTTGTGAATGGGGGGGAAAAAAATATTTTTTTTTGTGGCTAAATGCTTACCAGCTTACAGTTCTTCTGGGCTTTCCATAAACCATTCATTACGGGCAATAAACCATTTATATATTTTTTTTTTTACCCTAAAATAGTTTCTCGAGCAGCTACATCAATCTACTGCACACGAGGACTGCATTTTGTTCTGATCTATTGTATTGAAAAATTCAGCTTTAGAATGATGTTACATGAATCAAATGTCACATACTCACTCGGCTGTGATTTTAAAGGGGTTCATATATCAAACTGACATTTTAACCCCTTAATGACAAAGCCCGTACATGTATAGGCTCAAAATGCATTGCTTTCAATGGGTTTAGGGACCGCCCATTGTCCTTAAGGGGTTAATAAGGCCACTGCTGCTCTGTAACTTCCACTTGTTGTTATATACCCGTGAACTCTTTAATTCCTTTAATTAGGAGTTTGGTTGCTATCTAATGGAGGAATCGGAGACTTTTTACCGTGATTATTTGTTATATTTTTTTCCTTTTTATACCTTTTTATCGATATTTGTTATATTGTATCCACTTCATATAGCACGTCACTTAATATAATTGGCAGAAACATTAAGATGGACAAATATGTTACTTGAAGTTATCCATCTGTCCCAGGTGACCGGTCCAAGGTGCATGGAGTGGACACAGGTAGAGATACTATATGAATACTGAATTATGGACAGGATCATCTACTAGATCCACAGATCAGACTTGTGGCTTGTGCGATGTTTTTTGTGGTGGACCCAAATTATTGTAGCTTAAAGGGAGATAGATCAGTCAAAACCAAGTTTTGCACACTTGGAAAGTCTTCTTTTTATGGTATAATTTAAATTAGACACCTCCTGCCCCCCATGGTCAAAGGTAACCATCACTTTGTAGTCAAACAGGGACATCAAGACATCAAGACAATGCATCTTAATAAGTGTTCCTGAGGAGGTCACTATATATATATATATATATATATATATATATATATATATATCTTCAAATATTTGTAGTCTTGAACGTCAGCAAATATCTATCCAATGATCAAAAGAACGTGTTGCCACTTGATGATGGAGATCTGGGGCCGTCCGTTCCTCTGCCACCTTCTTCTTCTTCTGGGTTGCTATACAGAGACCGGGATCTCCCTAATTATCTAGTCTGTTGTTCCAGTGATATTATGTATACTCATGTTTAACCATAAGGCATTCTCGTTTTAGATGGAGATTTTTTATTAGGCAGTATTAAACGTATATGTACCTAAAATGTCAAATATCATCAATAAATGTACCAGATCCCAAAGGCGCTAATGGAGCTCTATCTGGGAGAGGTGCTTTAGAATTAGAAATTTCTGGAGTGCGCCATTCATTACGAATCACAACCAACCATTCCCCGTGATACAATGTTAAAAAATCCAAAGGCTGTTGTCCGGCGCCTGGAAGCCTACATGGAAAGCTCCAATTCATCTGTCCGTTCCTGACAAATGTCACACATTGAGCGATTGGGAAATAGAATATATCGACACAGGAGCACCATTTGATTGAAACGCATATTGGGTTGTTTAGGTTGGAGGTTGGATGAACCAAGAGTGACAACTTAATCATTTACAAAGACATTTATCTCATGGCCATGTCCAACCTTTTGATTGAAAATATCACTTCCACGAATTAGAAAAAAAAAACAGAACAAAAATAGTTACTTCCTTTTATTCCACTATCTGATTAGATTCAAACTTTCATGGACCACATATACAGAACTAAAACCTTTGGCTAATTCGGGTACGGAAGGGTAATTCCACAATGGGTCATGTTCTTACCTGGGAACTTCCCAGGGTAGGCTACCAAGGACTATGTGTAGGCACATGGCTAGCCATGAGTGGGGGCCAACAGTCCTGCTTAAGAATGTTATATATATGTAATTATTGTAATAATAATTACACAAGTTTTTTTACCAATATTTTTAAGAAATACTAATGCCCATATCTTCTGGGATTTTTTTTTTTTTTTTGAGGGTGAGTCACGGGGTTTACCGCCGCTTAGGAGCCAATGTTCTAATGTACATGCGCTCTCCAGCTACATGATAGCCAAGCAGCTCTGGGAAGGCAAGGGGACTTTTTAGAGCTAAGAATAAGGGGCAATTGTGACGTGATTGGGATATTTAAAGATAATGGGATAAATCCATGGTCGTCTCTGGTGTAGACCCTCAGAGTCTCCTGCAAACTCTCTCGACGTGCGTTGACTCAACGCCACCTGCTTCTGGTGGTGGACAGCGACTCCATTGCATGCACATGATGGATGGATATCCATAGATAGATATAAACATAGATGGATGCCACACAATCCCATGACACATACACTTTAATACTGAATATGTTGTGTGAGTTTTCCTGGGGTCATCTTACAAGTGTATCTAACACATCATATAAAGTTCTGCTGGCCCAACATCAAGCGTATCTGATTTACATGGCGGGCGTGGATGTGGGCTTTCCTTGTCTCCATTTGGCCCTGTTGGGGATCGCATATACTGCGTTGCTTGTGGTTTTTAGTATTACTGTAATCGAATCCACTCTTCTGTAAGTAAGAGCTGCGATATATCTGCGTTACGGCTTGGACTCGGTTTCCAGATCTCGGGTTCTGCCAAGTCATCTGTTCCTGAAGGGAGGGCTGTCACTTTATTATCTCGCCGACACTCTATCACAAGCCGGTAAACACTCTCAATATGAAAGCAGCGTGACCGTTTTTTAATGTGGAGACGCCGCCGCCGCCGCGCGGATTCCGATCGATTAAAAGGCTGACTCATCTCGCAGGTGGCAGGAAATTCACTAAATGCTCCTCTGTTTCTAGATAACTGTTCGCAGAGATAAAAAAAAAAGTTTATTTCTGATAGAAATCCTACATTTCCAGAAGAGGCTTCGGCTAATCTGTTGGCTAATTAATCATTGATCCCTGAAGGAGGGTTCTTAATTGCTAGAAGTTCAAGGACAATAAATGGAGGTTATCAGCTTAATTGTATTTGCACTCTCGGTGCAATTCAGAATATTTGAAGGTAATGTTATATATATATATATAACTAAAGTCACCTCCTTTCTAGAATTAAGAAGGTGTACCCTCTTCAATGTTCACAGACGTTAAATGATTGGAAATAACAATTTGTAATTCCCTTTTCGTCACCCTGTGGGTAATATTGTATGATGCGTCCTGTTGACTGACACCTCAAGCACTTTACTCGTCCTTCTCCTCGGACTTGTGGCCATACTGTCCATGTCGATGCCTTCGGAAGGAACAGTGTTCCATACAGTATATTATTCTTCTATAATTCCTCAAGCTGTCTTTCCAACAACTCTGTGTTTTGGGCATATGTAACGGTTCCTTTACGTGGAGTTCATGATCAACCAGGGTATCTCTCAACCAAGTTCCTCACGGTTCCTCATCTGCCAGTAGTTTTCTCCGATCACAGCCAACTCCATGATCACTGTGGATCTCCGAACACGTCTCAGCAGGTCATACATCTTTAACCGTGTAGGTTCCTCCATATCATAAACCCATGTGCTAGAATCTCTGACTATTACAGTCTTCAGCGTGATCGAGCACTAATTCTACACATTCAATAACATGGTCATACAAGGAGACACGAGTGGGCAAGAGCCCTAAGATTTTGTGTTACGCCACTGTCTAATATATCCGATCATCTAAATCTAGTATGTATTTATAAAATATATATTATTCTTCTTAGTGTTGTCTTCCTTATTCTACCCATGTTATGTAAAGTTCTTTGTAAGCCCTACCTGCTCTGTCTATGGTTTGTAATATCTTTTTACCTTCCTACAACGTGTGGTCGGCCAGTTATGTTAAAGTTTGTTTATTGAATTTTTATTGTATCGCTTTATTACTACAAAAATGTCTTACATCTGGGTGTAAAATGCATTTGATGTCTTCTTTCTCCCCAAATATATATAATATTAATTC
>VKOC01000010.1:7392493-7440157 GCA_009364415.1 Spea multiplicata
CTTTATGTTCCGGAGCGGAAAGGGTAAAAGGATTCCGACGGAAGGCAGAAGAAGGCTAAGATTTGATTCTTTATTTATCGCATCCCTCAACCTACTACCCAGCTGTGCCGTGGTTTCATCTCGACAGCCCCATCTGTTTAATTACATTTCTTAAAAGCTCTCATTACCTCGGAGCTAAAAATAGCGAGATCGAGAAGGGGCGTCCGCGCAGCGAAGGCAGATGGGTAAATAGGGGGTTCAAACACAAGAGCTTATGACACCATTCATTCGGGGCACATATGTCTCCATAACACATTTCCAAAAGCCTCTTAAATGCCGATCGACAGATTAACGCGATGGAGCACTTTGGGCTCAACCGCCGGCGTGCACCGGAAATATTTTATCCTTACAAAATACGAACTGGAATGATAAAGCCGTTTCTCTTTTAGATTAAATATTTTAAGGGCCAATGAATTCTCGGAATTATCTAAAACTGAATTTTTTTTTAAATAAACAATTTTTTCTTTTTTTTTTTAAGACTTGGGGATGACCTTATATTGCACAGGCGAAAATAGAAAATTATTTTCATGGCCAGGGTGCCTATGAGGATCAAACTCGTTTATATTATATATATATATATATAATGTGCTAGTTTGGAAGGTCATCAAACCGTTATCGATTCTAGAATCCATGATGTTCTCCATGAAGATCAAATCATGAGCCCACCTCTTCCATTTACTTTGGCGAAAGGGTCTTTTAGTATCCTCTAGCAATCTCTTTGGGGAGGATGCTGAGATTTGATGTCTTATGTCACTGTTCCACTTTAGAAATTAGTGAAGCGCAAGGGAAAGACACCACGGAGGTCCGAGCCGGCTGAAGCACAGACCTCCAGAATGGAGCGCGGCTCATGCAAGTGGACAAGTTTCAGAAGGAGATCTCCTGCCCGGTAGATTGAGCTGCCGATTGCTCAACAGGGGTATATGTAATCCTGAAAAAGTGGGGCATGGGCTGCCACCCCAGGTCTAAGTTGACCTAGGTTGGAAACCAACCAACGGATTGGAAAGTTGGTAGCAGTACCAGACTCAATGAATCCTGACTCAACTATAATTTTCATGAAATAGTATTTCTCTCAGGACCAATTGCGAAATATACTTTCATTTAAAGATGCAGTTTGGCCATTTTTTTTGTGGCATTAACATATACACATAGAATTTCGGAACATTGCCATTTACCCGGGGGGGGGGGGTTAGGTAATGACAGCGCACTTTTATCTCTTGGTCCGTTCCATTAGCTACCCACTCAAGACCTATCCGGCTTCATTAATCAAGACTTAATCCAATCGCTTCTCCCGTATTAAAAGGCAGGTGGGGTAGCTTTGGGGGAAAATACCAGGTTCTGAGGTATCTTCGGCATCGATACTATTATGATAATATTTAAGAACATTTATACATCCTGAACCCTGTATTTGGCTATCGCCAAACGGCACAAAATGTTCCCGTATTCTGACTGCGTCACTCGACAGCTCATTAGGATGCTTTGTAGCAAAATCATTAGCAGAATTTTTGGATGCAAAATATTTGTTGTTGTTTTTTTTTTTCCCCGCTGTAATATTTGTTTGTTCCTCGACGAGACCTCGTTCTTTGTGTGTTCGGCACTTTGTTGCTCATCTGTAGAACGATGACTATTTTATGGGGGAAGATGAACAACGTTCTCTCGCATTTGAAATTAATTAATAAAACTGGTAACGTTCCTGTTACCGAGAATCAAGGAACGCCAACAATTATTGTCAGACATTTATTTCCCAGGTCGGGGGCCGGACTGGCTCTTTAAGGCCTGTGGCCGTCTGATGGCATAAGTGCAGCCGATGGGTGGATATGAAGGGCCGCATGGTAGCGTGCGGCCGGGTTGACCCAGCCATCAGCAGTACAGGGAGTGGGGTGTTACTGATACATGAGCACCGGGGTACTTTCATCTATATATTTTGTATACATACCCCATCACATGTAATACCTCCCCAATATCTCTTTTAGTTTGGCCAGCCTTTGTGACCCAAACCTTTTTCCCAGTTGCCCCTCTCTCCTCCCCTGATGCCCCTCTTTTCTAGGAGGTCAGAATGTTTGCTGGGTATGAGGGGATCGCAGGGTTCTACAGCCCTAAAAGCCCCAATAATGTGTATAGAAACATAATATATTTTTTAGTTTGGCTCTGCTCCCTTCTACGTCTGTAGATGCAGATCTTCCGGACCCTCCTTGCCAGACCCTATGCCTAGAATATACTACGTCCGGGCGGGCACCTGGCCACCAACCCCTAATTGGCTGCGGATTCTGTAAAACGTGCAATCTTGGAATAATAATAACTTATTTGGCCAGAATGTATCAAATGTATCAAATCCAGATGTATTAATTGTTACATAAAGCATTCCAGCAGAAGAAGATGGAAAGATAGAAACAAGGATTTCACCAGCAGATCAGGCCCATTCGGCCCGTCTAGTCTGCCTGTCATTCCTCTAAAAGACTCGCCTTTTTCTCTGCCGTCCCTGAGCATGGTTCATCATCATCATCATCCTCAGATTCAGGGTTCAAATAACGAAAGCTTTTGGTTATTAACATAAACCCCGAGAGCTTTGCCGGGCTTTGATGTGACACGCTGTTTGAACTTTGGATTCCATGATGTTTAATCCTTGTACCAAACATCCTCTCGGGCTTTGAACATCTACTCTGTTTTTAATCTTTGATGAAGTAGAGAGACCCCCGGCCATTGCGCACAACTGGATTGATCACGAGAACGTCCTCGGCCAACGAATATCATTTGGAATCCATCAATGGAAAAAAAAAAGAATTGTGTTGATTCCAATGCCATGCTCTATTATCGAAAATACAAAATAAAAGTTGTGGGGGACGTAGGATACTCGGGAATCCAGTTGGAGCTTTTCTGTGTGACCCCTGCTCTTCATTGTGATTGGTCAAAGCAATAGATTACTATGCAGACTATCACGGCTCTTAAGGGGTTAAACCATGGGTTTCATTAGTTACATTAAATCAGCACTGGATGGCGCTGTGGGCTGGAGCCCGGTAACCAAATGCATGCATTAGGGAAAATATATATATATGTATATACTGTATGTGCGTGTGTGTGTGTGTGTGTGTGTGTGTGTGTGTGTGTGTGTAATATATATATATATATATAATACACTGTATATAATATATATATATATACACTGTATATATATACACATATCCACACATATATATTATATATACACATATATACACACATACATACACATATACTTATACATATTATGTATCATAATATATAAAAGAAAAATATATAAAGAAAAATTACTTACACGAGTGTTCCATGCGATGCATCATATTTGTTTATTCCAATCTGAAAATTTAGTAAATAAATGTAAAAAAAAACAGTCAAAACTAAAGTCTAGTAGGTGAATCTTCATACTGACTTAAAACACACGTAATTAGAGGCAGGCAAACAACTCTCATTAATATCAGGCCCCTCTTGCGGCCCTCTAAGTCAGCTCACTGGGACCAGCCTTTAAAATATATATAAGATATAATATAAGATATGATATAAGATATGATATAAGATATGATATAGGATATAATTTGGAATTCTGATAAGGCACCCGTGCCGCGCTCTAGACAAATTAATTACATGCCATCATATCGTTTGTATGTGTTCCCAAACATGTCATCGAGCGTCAGTTTAGCTCACGCGTGAAACATCAGTTCTGCCGCTTATTCACGGGGGGGGAGGAAAAAACAAACTTTGCATCGGGAAGCAGAGTGCCGCGATTTGCATACCCCGATAGATTGACAGCGATAGATCACGCTCGACGCCAAATCAAGCTGACAAAGGGGAACACGCACCGGGAACGAGCCATTTCCTCTAATAAAGGTGCCAAAAAATGCGCTAAACATAGACATCGAAATACTTTTCAAGCCAACATTTTGGTAGAAAACGAAACATTTTATAGAAAGAGACAGACTATGTCCGGTTGTGAAGATCGGTCTAAGAGAGCAGCCACCAGTTGGATACACGCAGCCATGCCATGTGGTAGCGTTCAGTCACATGTATCCAGCAAGTGGCCAACGCATTTCATTTATCGGCCGCTGAAAGCGTCAGGACTGATGAAAATTTGGGCAATTTCGGCCACCAGGAATGATCATCAACTAAATGTTGGGGGGCGCGTATTTCTAGCTACTTTTGGGGACTCCAGTGCTACTTATGTTTTCTCCACATAGGGTTTGGCCAACAGCCGCCAAAATGTCTTCCAAAGTTTGAAGGAAAAAGGAGGCACCGATCTGCCTACCGTGAGGGTAATTAAACATGCATGGGATAGGCATACGGCTCCTGAATCTAAGACGAGACCAACGACTGATTAAGGTTTGAGTCTTTACAGCAGGAGAAACGGGCAGACTACACAGGGGCCGAATGGGGCCGATCTGCCAGCAGATTCTACGTTCTATGGTTTCACAGGCCAAACTATTTTTTAAAATGAATTTTAATATGATCTCAAAATGTTACTCATTATGACCTCAGTCTCGTCAGCATCTTACTGGCTACCACCCCAGCCAATAGAAAATGACATTATAAATCATAACCCAAACCAACGAAAGTTTTGCTTTTTATTAACATTTTTATTAATTTTCTGCAGTCTGCATCAGGGGACCATTGCTTTTAAAATTGAAAGACAATCGGACATATGTTACAAGACAGTACAGTTATTATATCACAGCTTCATACCACAACATGCATAAAAAGTTATTTATTTCCCCTGGTTTTTATTTTTTTATTTTTTTTATTTATTTTTTTTTACAGAAAAAAAAGAAAACATTTCATGATTAGATGACCTGGAAGAAAAAAAATAAATAAACAAGACTTTATGAACCTCCAGAATTATAGAATTTTGAGAAAACATATAAACGAATCCAACTCAAGTCAAAAATTGCAAGTTTAAGAAGTGAATCGACAATTAATCTGCCCCTTTTACAGACGGAATTAATTTATTTATCTGTACAATTTCATTAAGAATTTCACTGCATAAAAAACTACCCATTCCACAAAGTGATACATTCATATCAGGGTTAAAGACAACCTGCGTAAAATATTACTTATTTTTTTAAACTCTGATAATAGAATAATTAGAACAAAACAAAGTTTTTTGTTATTTCATGTGTTTCCTAAACTGTGCTTTTTTTCCCCACAAAAAAACCCATTATGTATGAAAACATTTATTTCTGTCTTTACCCCTTCCACTTAGACGACCAAACAAATTAATTACATTTTGAAAATTAAAAAAATTCTATTTTTTACCCCGAAATGGATGTATGATCATTGAAACAGACAAAATAGTTACAAGAAAACATACTTATGACACAATGCTGGTTAATTTAACACGTGGTTTATCTGAAAATCTGGTTTTGAGCAAATTTTGGGTTATGCATAAAAAAAGCAAGTCTAGGGGGAAAGTTGGAAAAGTGGTCTTATTACCATAGCAACCCATTCTTTGTATGTTCCTGTTGATTGGTCAATACAATTGAGTGCTAGGTGATAAAACCATGTTTCAAATTTCGCCCAAGGATTTACTTTTGTCAATAACCCCACATTGGATAATATTTGTAATTAGAGGCCTGGTTTCCATGGTAATGGCACCACTTTGAGACATTAGCTCTAGAATTTATACTGATAAAGTTATATGAGAGTCAATAAACTTTATTGGCAAGAGTGAGAGATAGACAACTGGTCTGGGGAACAATTTCGATACTTTACCAATAATTTAAATCCATTTAAAATGTTTATTTTTACCCCAAATTACATCTCCCATTACGTAATTTTGGATTGCGCTGTTAGCACAATATAAATTCGATATAACCATTTTTTTGTATTACAAGTACAATTATATATACTTTCTATGACATTTCCATGACTAAGAAGTGTACTTTGTACCCAATCTTCTTTGTAGTTTCGGTATAAATGGTATTGAATTAACATTTTTTTTAATAATTAGGAGGGTCACTTTCCCGAAGGCCGACAATAAAAGATGTTGCGGTCTTTTGTAAAGCGATAAAAGGCTGATTTTTAATTCTCGTTACGGAACGCAAAAAGGGTAGAAGTTAATTAATACCCAGGATCCAGAGCAGCTTTTTATGTACTTAAAAATGAATTTAAGAAATTCTAAAATATAATATATTTTAAAATTCAAATCTTGCCATAGTTACACAGCCATGTACTGCTGTATTGCTTGCCACGATGACATCATGTGACAACTCCCTTCTGCTTATTCAGAATTATTGTTCTATTTAATTAGAATATAATTAATCGCTTATTCTGGGGATTTGTTTACTTATTCAACAACTATTCTTCTGGGTTTTTTTTCTTCTTTTCCATTATGTGGTATTACGGGGTGGGAATTGATGGCTTTTACCTTTGTTTTAAAAAAAAATATCTTGTGGCATTTTGGGCACTTCTTCCTACGTTCTCCTGTTGACACCAGTCTTTAAGGATCCAAACTCCATCAATAAGGAAGAGAAGACTGAACGCATGGTGGGAAATGCCACGTTCTAAACACTGAAGACGCATAATGAAAATCCCAATCTTATTTTATTTTTTTTAAAGAAATATCACTTACATTTTTTCCCTGTCATCATTAAAGTTCTTATGGCTTATCAATCAATCCATGTTTTTTGGTTGATAGGTCTGGTTGAAAGATGGCCCTGTAAAAATACTGACCGAGTAAACCGATATTTACATTGTGTTACAGTTATTTTTGCAACTACATTCATTGTATATGGCAAGATAAATTGATTGATGACCAGAAAAGGGGAAAACAAAATGGCCGTCTATGGAATGTAGTTACTCAATAGCTATCAATTCTAATTTATAAAGAAAAAAACCAAAGTGTTTGGTTATTAAAAGCAGGAATACATTTATTAGTTACACTATGTGGAGCACTATTACTAAATTGAGGCATAAATATATGTCTTTGTGGAATAATTGACACATCTTTAACCAACCTTGTTTGAATCAATTTAGGTTCCATCATTTGTGATCTTCTAATTTACCACATATTGGGAATACGAGACTCGTGTGTGAAATTTGTGTATTCTGGATCTCCAGACTACTGTAACCGTGGGATTCCATTCTGATTGATTTCAACAAGATTACTCATGTGAGCACAGATGTCACCCATCACTTCTGTCAACATCAACGGTAAAGAAGATTTTATGAGCTATTCTTCTCTGCTAATTTCATTTTAAGAGCAGTCGTGTAGGAAATGTTTTAATGGAAACCCATAACTTGAAGACTAGGCCCCCATAAACATGGCCACAAATGCACTTAAACATTTTACTTAAAGAGGTTTATTCACCAATAGTAAAGCTGATTCTGTTGGAAATCCAGTTGAGCTTCTGAGGCCAGCTCAGCCAAACTGGCATCAATTACTCGATAAAGTAAACTCAACTGCCAACGCAACGGTTGTAACGTGAATGTAACGAGTTGAGTTGAAATCTAACGCATAGCAAATTGGTCTTCTAATGGACTGTCGGCTTGTAATAAGGTGTTCAGTTGGGTTGACAAAAGGCTTCAACTTGACTAAATCCACTTGACCCCTCGGGATGATATAAGTCAACTACAAAATGGTCAAACTCAATGACCCAAACAGACTGAAAATCTAAGCTATCGACTTTACCGACCAACTTGACTGTTGGGCCAATTTCACTACTACCCGACTCCAACTCAACAGCTGTTGACCAAAGACTGCATTGGCGGCACTCAACTAAACGTTTTTTATTCCAATGGATTGGCATGAGCAGGTCAAGCTCTTTACGTCAGTAGCGAGATTGTAAATGTTATTTCATTGGTTATCCTATATCGCCTCTAAACTGACAACATCCATAAAACCCCACTGGTTACTTTCCTAAATAAATACTCTTGAATCAATAATTATATAAAAAATCCCTTACCCCACGCCTGGGGACAAAATAGATACGGTGGAGTGATTGCGTGAAAACCATTCCTGCGCAATATTGTTTTATTTTTAAGCAAATAACTAACTATTCTATAAAAGACATTACGTGCCTCTCAGTATTTGTAGAATAAATTGTGTAATGTTTGCTATGCATTTTATGTATTCAGTTCTCTTTTTGGGCTAAATATGTGGAGAGATTGTGACATTTTCAGTCTCAATTTGAGAGGATTTTTTTGTACACAGTACAGATAACAGTGCTTTAAATGGGCCAAAAAATAAATAAATTAAATTGAGAAAAAAATGGAAAAACCCCAAATGGTGCTAGTGCTTTAAATGGGACAAAAAGGGAAAAAAACTATTTAAATTGTGTTTAAAAAATCCAAATGGTTTACTCTAGCTATTCAATTATGCTAATACCTTTTACTAGTGGTAATTTTTTTATATAAAGGGAGACATTATTTTGCTCAATTTGATGAAACTAAATTGGAATGCGAGCTGATCCTCCATTTTTTTTTTTACATCCTTACTAGTTTTTAGAGAAAAAAAATAGTGGGTATTTTCCATGTTTTCCCCATTTCAACCAAGAGTGTTGGGTTTGAAAAGTGACGTCAGCTGTTAACAACACCAACAAATAACTAACGAAAAACATAAATATAACAGATATTGCATATATATTTATAGATTTTAACAGTCCAAAAAAGTCATGTAAATGGACTTAAAATGACTTAATGAGCTCAGTAAGTCCCATTTTATTGGCTACCACAGTTTTCCTAATCATGGACTTTTATTATTTCTTAATGTAACACGGACAGCGAGAGTCAAACCTTCGATTTGCATTCCCCCCCGGTTTCCAGGTATGCGGCCAGTCCATTTAGGTCTATATTACATATTCTTTTGGACCACACAATGCGGCCCTCAAAATGAAAGTCCAATAAAGAAAAAAAAACTAAAGAATCTATTGTTTCAGATACGAAAAAAAAATTAGAATGTTCCACTTATTGGTATAAAATTTGTAATTCTACAGCAGATGATGGTTGAATGAAACATTGTCTACGAACACGTTGCATTTTACTCTGGCTTTAGTGCCGAACCTGAAATTCATCGTCCATGACATGTAACGACATTTTATTACAAGATTTACAATGACATCATACTTACAATCGCTTACTCTGTTAAGTGGCGACACACCACGGAAAATGTGTTGCCCGCCTGATATCAATGAGAAATACTTTTTTTCCACAACCAATCACATAAAATGTCCCCCCCCCAATATAATGACGTCATGATAGAAGAGACACCAGGCTTCAGAGTACAAGGAGAGTTGCACCAATTGAATGTAGACTATCAATATGTCAAATATTATCAAGTTAATCGATGATTCTTGGAGCCAAAGACTTGGTTCTCGATGTGGGCGACCATTTGTGACCTGATATTTAAGGAGAAATTATCACATGAACATGTCAGAAAAAAAGGGAAAAAACGGAAAAAAAAACACTGAAAATAACGCATATTTTAAAACACTATATGTAAAATATGTCTATTTATTTAATTCACTACGTCATTTGATAATTTCTCTTTAAACCAGAGTTTATTTTAGAAATAACAATTACACAGAATAAAACAAACAGAGACAAAATATGACAAAAACTAGTTCTTGTAAGAACTTGGGAATGTGCACCAGGAATGCATTTATTAAAATAAATATTTTTATATATATAAATTTAAATTAAGTTTTATTATTGGATAAGTTTTAATAAATTATTTTTTCATTTGACTTTACAATAACCATCTTGCCATTGTTGTTATACATATTAAGAACTAATTATATATATATATATATATTTTTATTTTATTTTTCTTAAGAGTCTTTAGTTTTGTTTTTTTACGGAATTGGCAAAGTGAATGAATGATATCTCCCTCAGTAAGCACGTACTTTGCTTTGGTATCAAAAAAGTGCTTGGCTGGAATGCTTTGTTGGTTTGCATTGAATATATAACGAAAACAATAAAAATTAAAAAGTATAATTTAATTTATGGCTTAAGTGCTGGCCCATTCAACGCAGGATGATTTCTTAATACATTCTTAGATTTATAATTAATTTCAAAATCTGGAAAGTGTTCATTGGAATAATATTCTGGATTAAATCCAACCCCATAAATTAAATATTTTTAAGTTTTTTTTCTTATTCAACATGATAGAATTTTTTTTTTCCATATGCATTTATTTTCATCACGCATTTGAACAGATTTATGGAATTTTCTGAATTTTTTCTTTTTTTTTTAATTTTATTTTAGAGCGTTTGGCTATGACCAACTGAATTTCTGCCTAAGGCGCCAAGTAGACATGTCTTAATAGGTTATTCGAGCGCTTCGTTTTTCCCTAATGTTATTTAAACGATCCCTGAAAAAATAAGTAGTGCGAAAGAATTAGAATTGCTCAAAAGGGAAATATAAGTTCCTGTGGATCGTAATGTCTCAGAATTAATAATTCAGTTGCGTGGTGTAAAAAATCCGTATCTTAGTTCGTGAGGCTCCCACCAACAACTGCATTTATTTCTTAGCAGTGCAAAGGCTCGAGTGCAAACTTTTTTTCATTCATTACTATCTTACAAAGTAAATTCTAAATGTACCAAGATTCCGCTGAGACCAAACCTTTTCCCAGTAATGCTTTCTAAAGGAAGAAAGGAAAAAAAAAAGAAAAAAAAGAAAAAAGAAATTGCATTTACAGGCACAAATTAAGGTAGTGAGTACTTTAAAGTGCAATGATCTTTATAAACAGCTTCCTTATAGCGGTTGTGCAAAATGTTAAGTATCTTTTATGTATCATAGAAAAAAAAAATATCGCGAAAGGCAAATTATTCAAAATGCTTCCGCCAACCCCCTCAAAAAAATATACGTTTTCACCTATTAAATATATTTTCTAAAATCTTTACATTCCTTTGTGTGATATTATTATTATTATTTTTTTTTTATAGATAAAATATTTAATGCCCTGATTTTTACACTATTATATCCTTCCGATTCTTTGATACCACTCCGTCTGGTGTAAAAATAAATCAACTGGTGCAACTCACCTTGACTGTGCTCCCGCTACTAAACCTTACCGTTATACACCGAAAAAAAAGAAAATGTTTGAGAAACCCCGTTATTTCCCAGATTTCGTTCGCTTTCAAGCGTAGTAAAACCAGCGCGGAGTTTGTTACACATTTAGAATCCCAGCATTGCATGAAAATATAAATCCCACGGTAGTCTTACTTTCACCGTTATGTTAAATGTAGTTTAAAACTCTGTATACAATTAAATAATTTTAAAAAAAGCAGGTTTGTGTTAATTAGGGGCATATTTGGTCACAATGGCTTTCAAGAAAGGTTTTTTCTTTTAAAGGAGATCAAATATTAGCAAATATTCCTATCCGAGTTGTGACGTCTTTAGCGTGGTTTAGGAAACATCTTTGAGTTTGTTCGAGAGGAACGTTGCATTGTTTCCTCTTTCCGCCTTCCCTCCGACTAAAGGGAAGGGACGCTAGCTTCAGTCCTCATTCATGCCATGCAGAAGCTCAGTGTGCGTGAATGAACATTCCTCATTATTTTGTTGTCTTTTATTATTTAACCGTACGTCAAATACTAGGGTCCTATGTATTTGAATGTCCTCTCCCTCCCGGTAGCACGTGAACCTCAGGTGAGATGTGATTTTCTACCTTGACAGTTTCCAGGTTTCCCTGACTTTTTCCAGTAATACCTTCTGCAGAGTAAATGCAGTTTTGACCAAAGAACTTCGAAGAAGTTGATAAAGCAATACTTTCCAGATGATTCTTTTCCGTTCTGTGGACGGCATCTCTTTGCTTTCTATGACCACTGTTGGCGATGTTGTATTTTGGGCTCAGGCTACCCAGCAATTCTTTGGAAGGACAGGATTCCAAGCCATCAAGTAGCTGACCCTCATCGTCTGTGTCTGCGTCAATATATTTATTTACATTAGCATCGTGAAAAGTGAAAGCTATCGCCATGTGTTTTTCAGGAGACTTGGAGGGTGTTCGAGCGCTGGCTGTCGTGTACAATGAAGTTTCCGGACTTCTTATTGACTGGTCAGAATAAAAAGAACTGTCAAGCTTAGAGTGAACTTCTCTACGTCCTGAAGGACTCAGTATGTTGGTGGTGGGTAGGACGTTACCGCCATCGCCTTCCATAAAATTGACTTTTAGGGACCTTAACATCAAAGGGTTTTTGACCTTCACTAAGCTTTTCGGACTTTCTAAAATAAATGTAGAATGGCGACTTCCATCAGCTTTGGGGTAAATTTCAGTAAAGCTCTCTCCACTAACATCCAAGGACAGCGGCCTATCTCGACCATCTCTAGGATCACGTGAAGGATCCTTCCCGGCATATTTATTAGTTTTATATGGAAGAATTGCAAATGGACTGTGTGAAGACCTTACAGATTCTGGAAATTCAGCAGTACAGCTAATGAAACTGTCTATGCTGGACATGCTTCTCATATCAATGATGCCCTCCTTGTGAGTTGTTAACAGCGGGATCGTTGGCCCAGGAATTGTCTCCATCTCAAGTTCCTCTGGCGGTTTACCAGATGGATTGGACTCTTTTGAAGTAAGTATAGGCTGTGATTGTGTTTTTGCCATTTTGTTATACATATCCTCTAATTGCTGAACGTTAAGGTTTTGAGGACTAGAGCAAGACCTAGTCTTCTCAGGGGATCCCTGTTCTTTTCCATCAAAAGATTTATTGGAGCTGGTTTCTGATAGGGTCCTCTTGGTCCATTTCCATTTGCTCGGAGACAAATGGTTATCCTGAACCTTATCTTTTTTCCCTGGAACGTCATCAGTCTTCTCAACAACTACGTCCATGAGTTCTATACTACGAGCAAAGGCATCTTTCATGTTCATGGAGACAATGCTACCATTTCTTTTCGCCCTTTCGAGCGCTTCTCTTCGTTTGATGGCTTTCTCCTGCCGTTTCTGTTCCTTGTAGAACTCTGAGAAATTATTTACTATAATCGGAATGGGAAGAGCTATCACCAACACTCCCGCGATACAACACAAACCGCCAACTATCTTCCCAAGAAGCGTTCTTGGGTAGATGTCTCCATAGCCAACGGTTGTCATTGTTATGGTAGCCCACCAAAAGGATGCTGGAATGCTTTTGAATTTTGTGTCAATCTCATCCTTTTCTGCAAAAAAGACCAAGCTTGAAAAGATCATAATACCCATAGCCAAGAATAGAATGAGAAGTCCAAGTTCATTATAGCTCCTCCTCAACGTGAAACCTAAGGATTGCAGGCCCGTCGAGTGTCTCGCCAACTTTAGAATTCTGAGAATCCTCATGATACGGAAAATCTGTACCACTCGCCGAACGTTCTGGAACTGAAGTACACTTTTGTTGGACTCTGTGAGGAATATCGTGACGTAGTATGGTAAGATGGCAAGCAAGTCAATGACATTAAGTGGTCCCTTAAAAAATTTCCATTTATTGGGCGATGATAGAAATCTCAGGAGGTATTCCATTGTAAACCACGCAATACAGACTGCTTCTACGTGTGCAAGCTGAGGGTTGTCCGTCGTTTGCCCAAATTCATCTATACCTTGTAGTTCTGGAAGTGTATTTAGCGACAAGGCAATCGTAGACAACACAATAAACAGGATGGAAATTATTGCCAAAATCTGGAAAAAAAAAAAGAAAAAAAAAGTTTTAATGTTTTAAAATATAATATAATTTGAATACAATTTATTGTTTTAAAAACATCTTCTTTGCAGGAAGCTAAAAATGTTAAAATCCATAAGATATTAAGAAAGTATTTATAAAAACAGCGCATGTAACTATAAGAAATGAGTAAAATATATTTGCACAAAAAATGATTCTTCTGTGTCTCCCTCATTTACGACATGATCCTGGTTTTTAGGTTAAAAATTAAATACATTAAAAAATAATTTTTTAAAATATTCAACAGCTATCCCTGGATATTTCCAAGTGGTGGCAAAATCTGATGTGTACAATAAGTTCATTTTTACATCTTTCAACATTGACATATACTCCTGTCGATCAGGGCCGCTATTACTCCATATATTTGTATGCGCTAACAGACATTCTAATAAAAATGTCACATCCACGTATACGCACATAATCACCAGCTAATATATCCCCGGCTCCCTTTTTTTTCGTCGCTATTGACATCCAGTGTTTGCGAAGCTGGTTGACGGTTTCCTATGACCTTAAAGTTTCATCGTCACTCGCAAGAAGAAGAGCTATAAAATCATTTTAATCTGCTTGCTCCCGGAGCGGCGTCATTGGGTCTATACTCTGCCTCCCGTCGACTTTCCAATAAAGAGTACCAAAGTGTCTCTCGTTTATCACTACCTTATGCTGTTCGTTATTTTGCCGTGTAATAAAAAGAACGCCCGGTATGAAAGAACGCGGTGAAATTTATTAACGGCGAAGTATAAAGCAGGCGATCGCACGGCGACAAAGAGGAGTTATCTTTCTTCTGTTTCATGTCTTTTTTTTATTACAGCTTTAATATTGCTATATGGTAACACCTATACCGTCTTTAATGGTTGATTTACCCACTGTTGCGCACACCGCTGCGGGTCCTACCTCCACCACTCACGCCGACACGCACACCGCTGGCAGCCGCGCGTCTACGTTGCGCCCCCCCCCTCCGTCGCCCATCCGCGTCGCACACAACGTCACACCCGCATTGTCTTGCTAGCATTGCCCGTTGTAAGCGCTACTTAGCTTTTCTGGGTGTGCTTTTCTTGTTGTTTGAATTCTGCCTTGTGTACCGACCCCTGCTTGTTTACCGACCACGATTCTTCTCTGCCTGCCTAAGAACTCGGACTGTTTATCGTTTTTGCACCTGTTCTGCCAGCCCTGACCTCGGATTCGATTGACCACGCTGCCTGCTATTGTCCTTGACCTCGGACCGTCCCTTGAACCTTCTCTTAGTGGCGCCTACCGCGTCCCAGTGATTGTTTGATCTCGGGGGGCTCATCCCCTGGGTGAGAACTATCATTGGGGTGAAGATCTGGTGCCTATCCGCACTGTCGGATCCACCTCTTCTACCTTACACCGTGACACCCACTGGCCTGAGGGCCAGTCTTGTTTTCCAGCAGCCCCTCGTGTCAAAAGTTACTAGTCCCACACATGCTTTTAAATAAACTGGGGTTTGAAGAGGTGGTAGGGCCAAAATATTTGGAAAATAGACATAGACAAGATGTTCTGGCCGTTGATGTCCCGTGACGTCTCTTACTTTTCTTTAAAAAAATGGATAGTTCTGTTCCAGAAAAGTCAAGCTTTAGAGCTTTCAGGCAAACCCTCGGACGTGTCTGTGGATGACATTATCTGGTCAGAAGACGCCATCTTTAGGAGAAACCTTCTAGGCTTAAAACCGAACGTGTGAGTTTGTGTGCATCGGCTTCACGGCCACAATCGCGACCAGATAAGTAACTTAAAGACTCAACGACTGAATGAGAGGCAGGTAATTGGAGGAAGGACTAGAGGTGGTCAACTCAATTTTCCATGGTCCAAGCCCCATAATATATTAGGAGTTGCTCCACTATATGCATTTATTTGATGTTTAGATACATACTATAGGTTTATAACTATAAATGTTTGGGTTGGTGAATGACAATGCTTAACGTTACCCAAAAAGTCTTTACGGATAATAAATCTATGGAAACGTCAGTGGATTAAGCAGATTAAGTGAAATTATTGGCAAAGATTCCAAACATGAGCTTCAAAGCAAACGACCAAAGAAAACACCACTTTTATTAGCTGAAACTGGCAACAAATCAGGCAAAATGTGGGATTTAAGCCTCGGCTTTCTGAAAGCGAAGCCAGACTCCTTTACAAATATCACTCTCTCAGCCGGTATACAATCGAAATGTCAGATGGTAGCACATCATACTTCAAGAGGGAGCTTTGGATTCTGAATAAGGAATGACAATAAAAAAAAAAATACATTTCTACTATCAGAAATAGCATTATGTGCCTTTTCTAACATTAGGACCCAACGCAGCGGGAAACTCAGTAGTGACCAGGAGAGAGTTGGCTACATTGAACCTCAGGGGAAGTCCTACTAAGCGGCCCAATGCACTTGAATGACAATATACTCCCCTAGACTACATGTGGCTGTCCCGTACACAACCATCAAGAAGGACATCATAGAAAGGACACAGAAGATCCATCAATGGTCCAGACATGTTCTGCATAAAGTCTTCTTTGCGCTAGAAACCCCCAGTGGCTCTATGTGGAATTACAAGTAAAGCACAGAAAGATACTTAAGACAGCCCAGTGAGTAGCTGCCCCTCCGGACCCTCTTGCCAAGTGAAACAAAAACCTTACAGCTTTTCAAGGACTTAATACTAGCCGGTGTTAGTTGACATGGAGATAACAAAGAAGATGAACAACCAGAGTTCCTCTCATTTCCTGACTGTCTTGATTGAAGCTCATTTTAGACACTTGAATCCAGACCATGACTTCTAAAATCAAAGCCCATTAAAGCCATTAGGCCGTTATCCTTAAAACTAGACCCGGGTCCTAGGACATTAGACGGAGCTAACGGAGATACACATTATCTTGGTATTACTTGGCCCCTTCTAGCTTTTCAGAGACCTCGGTCTGAACGCTTAATCTCCTTTTGATGAGAAAAATACCAGATGGCGGATGAGCCTTTCCGCGGGGCAAAATTATGGAAATGCGCAATTCTTTTTTGATTTTCGAATTGCAAAGGGAAAGGAAACCAAGTTACATCCTCAGCTCATCATTTTCATTGCTCTCGAGCGGAATTAAAGAAAGCTCTGTTTGATCTGGAAGCTATTGTTTGGAAGCTGTGCGGAGAAGCGTTTGAAGATTGCAGGTGTTCGGGGCTTTGTTTTCGGGATCCGTCTCACTCAAAGCCTCTCCTACCTGCGAGAGCGTTTAGCATCTGGTAGACCTTTGAGGGTATGCGTCGTCTCTAGCTTCCACCATTTGGAGCTACTGGATGATGTGACTAGCGGTCCTCTAACTGCTAAAAAAAAGTCACTCTGTTACTGGTTTTATAACCGGATATCAAGTCCACAACCGGAAATGTAAAAAAAAGTATATTTCTGTTCTGTAAAAAGTCAAGATTTAAGTTTAAAGGTTTTTTCAGGTGGGTCATGGAATTTTTTCGCAATCAAAAGGCACATTTGTGATTGCTAGCTCTGCAGACAACTGGAGTCAAATATATCTATGCCTTTATACTGTAAGCATAGTATCTTTCTTATAAAATATCTTTTCTACATCGGGCTTGATGATTCTAGAGACATCCTTAGGGCAGCTTTTAATTTATTATTATATTATATTTATTTATATACACAGCATATAGATAGAATCTTAAACATTGATTATTGCAAAGATTTTCCTCTTTGAAAAGCACATATATGTGTACATTACACATGGTTTAACCATTTAAGTGTCTTGAGCAGCACGTAGTATTAGAATACAGTCTCTTGCCTTCAAACGGTTAAACCCAGTGTTTGTTTTAAATGCCGGTAGCCCAATAATCTATTACAGGTATCTGGCACTAGGTGGCGCTGTGCTCTGAAACCAGCCACATATACAGCACATACACACGCGTGTGTATGTCTACGCATGCGTCTGTATCCATGTGCA
Organism: Spea multiplicata; assembly: GCA_009364415.1. Classification (NCBI taxonomy): domain Eukaryota; kingdom Metazoa; phylum Chordata; class Amphibia; order Anura; family Pelobatidae; genus Spea; species Spea multiplicata. The sequence goes on from VKOC01000010.1 coordinate 7,410,109, forward strand.
TTGTTGCTTTAGTTTTTATAAAAAAATTATTTTTATATTAGTTACAAATTCCCCTTTAAATGAATGCATCACCTAAAGCCCATCTTCTACATGCAAACTGTTACTCTTACAAAAATGTCACTTATCGCCAAAGTAATTGGTTTAATAACATCCAGAAATAACATTAATTGAACATGAAAAAAGAAGTGCAACCCAGGATAACAGAAGTGAAGTTTAATACCAGGACTGGCCGCTAGTCCCGGGGAATATGGGTGATATGCGAGGGGACATGCAATTAATTATTGGTCTTATAGGTCTAGGATATGTAAAAAAGTAATTGAATCATTAGGAATAAATAAAAAGCAGAATGGGAGATGTTTAAGGGAAAAGCTAGAGGTGGGTAAGATGTAGGGCGATTGGTATCTCCATTTTTTTTAATTAAAATTGTAGTTATTAGCTCCGCTATAGTTCCATCTTTTGGGTTCAGTTCTAGATATATTCTTTCAGTATATGGCACCCGAAAGGCCGCGCGGCGATGTGCCTAGCACTCCAACGGAGGGAAATCAATAATGAAACTTAGAAGGCGCTCGGTGAATTTCCACGAGCGTTTGAAGGACTCTCTCTACTCGTCGTTATTTCTGCCCAAGCCTGGGAAGATGAAGCACCAGCCAGCGCCGGGCTTACGACACTCAGTACACGGATAAAGTATTAATAAACCCCGTTAATAATATATATACGAGCGATCTCCGGGGCTCTGTACCCCCATGATGTAACTCGGAGCGGAAAGCTGGCACGGAACCTTTACTTCTCTGCATTCCTAGCTTTAGGAGCAGCGGAATAAATGAATTATGAGGAAGCCCGTCTACCACACAGAGACGCCTTTCTCGTAGGGAGAAGACCGTAGCTTTCTGCCCCCATTTGCGTCGGAGACGTGTTTGTCTTCTACAACCCGGTAGCTAACCGGACCTCCGTAATAATACTCCGACTCTCTCCAGAGTTCATTTCGCTGTTCATTAGAGGACAGTTCAGGATAAGCATAATAGGATTGCCGTTGCTATATCCAGCCTTGTAAGCCAGGAAGTGATCATTGGCCCAGGACGCCAAAATTATATCTTTCCACGCACGGCCCCCTCAATCGGGTTTATCAGATTCCTTTGTTTTCCACCATTAACCAACCCCACACAGGTCACGGTGACCGATGATTTTTACAACTTGTCTTGTCACCATGGTAACTGATGGGGCTGTCCAAGAGCAGAACCATTACTATGGTTGGTACGGTGATGGCACCACTTAAGAATTTTTTATCAATAATCTCAAAGAACTTTTTAATTTTGTTTTTTTTTGGTACATCACACATTTAGGTTGTCCCAACGACATCCCCAAAGTATCGACGCGGTCCAAGAATGCTTTGAAGGAACTTTCAAGAGAAATTAAGTCACGGCCTCAAGACGGAAGGTGAACTCCATTAGGAGTCTCTCTTGTTTTTGTCAGAGCGTGAGATATCGCAAAGTAGTTTCCATCATTACGGTAAATTCGGAAACCGGTCCTGAGGGGTTATTAGGACCCAGATATTTCCTTAGGGAACTCCAAGTTGTAGTATTTATAGCGCAAGGCACGGCGCAAATAAAGTGGAAATGGAAATCTTGCCGCTATCATGGGTAGAAATATCATCCTGTATTTCGATTTTAAGAAATATGTTCCCGAAATAAAGGATGAGGCCTGCAATATTTGCGTGCTGGACTATAATTCCCACAATGCGCGGTTACCTAGAACAAGTTAATCAACTCTGACTCCACTTCCCATCTGAGGCTGGCTAAATATGATCATCAGCGGAAGCTCAGCAGTAATGTCCCTTAAAACTTTTTTACCGTCTAATTAATTACTGTTATTTAATCAACCTAATGTCCCCCCAACCGCCTTTAAAAAAGGCTGCCTGAGCCAATCAACAATCAGCAACAGGGGAAAGGTAACTTTATGGGGGGGGTCATGCAGATCCTTCGAACAGGTAGTTGAGATGGCGGCTTCCTGACAACAGGAAGTTAAGGTGTTTGCTTCCTGACAACAGGAAGTTAAGGTGTCTGCTTCCTGACAACAGGAAGTTAAGGTGTTTGCTTCCTGACAACAGGAAGTTAAGGTTGCTTATCCCAAATTTCATGCATAATGTGTTTTTGTAATACGAATACATTGCTAGTTTTAACCTCTACACCATTGTAAGGTGTATAAAACGGTTAAAATGTAGGACTGGGGGGACAATAATGCATCATTTAAGCCATATGAAAACAAAAAGAGCTATGAGCAAAAAAAAACAAAAACTTTTTTTCAAATCTTTCATATTTCTCTACCATTATTTTTTTGTTTTGTTTTGTAAATTAGTTATTACGCTATATTTTTTGGTTTAGTTTCATAAAAATCCGTCCTGGTGGCGTTTTCTTTAGTCAGCCCCCTGTCTCCCGAGCGTCCTTCTTTTTACATTACCTTCGCTGGTTAATAAGGACGCCGTCAATATTCACCTCCACAAAGGACATCTTTTCTTGTTTGACCAAGTCGTTTGATTATCTCTTAAACAAATATTTCTGCCCGATGGAAAGCCGACCCATTTGGGATTTAAATATATATAAAAAAAAAAAGAAGAAGAAGAAGAAGAAGAGCCCCCGGAGAGACGAATCCCAATTAGGGGAAAGTCGTCAATCCAAGGTCACAGATGCTTTAGACAGCGTGTACTGGAAGAGAGCTCCCTGATACGTCTGGTATCCCAGTGTGGATTCTGTCGTCCTTGTCTGAAGGATTCTTGCTCTTGGTGAAATTCACTTCGTTTTAACCTCTAAATGTTTCAAGCAGCGCTTTCTTTTCCTGCTTTTTACGAATTACAAGGCTCGTGATTTTTCAGCCAACGGTCGTCGTCTTGTTAGTTTTAGTTAAACTTATCTTGGTCAAACTTGGGTCATTTTCACCTCTAGGCCCTCAAGCTGGACCTACAGCAGTTTGAGGGCTACTTTTTGTACCTACCTCAACATTTGTTTTCAAAATGAGACAGAATCTACCGGCAGATCGGCCCCTTTCGGCCCCCATTTAGTCTGCCTGTTTCTTCTGCTGAAAGAGAGTTTGGAGGTCCAGAAGCAGACCAACGTGGTGGGATCCATTGTGTGTTTTTTATCTCCAATTCCAGACTAACCTTGTTATCAAGTATGGATTTTTTTTTCTTCTTCCACCATCAATACCTCGTTCCCCTAATTAATTAAAACTCGAATAATCTTTTTCCATTGAAGAAGCTTCTAAGAAGCACTAAAACGTCATCTGAGTGCATCTTAAACCGGATTAGCGCCAGTAAGCGTAAGACCAGGACAGATCTGAATGAATGCTAAAACTGGTCTAGGACAGCGTGAATGAAAACCAATAAATCAGATCATTATCTCTGCCGATATTTATGTTGAGCCGATAACATCTGCTAATTAAAGCTTTATTTAATATGCAGATAATTTTAATGTGATAGTAAAAGACATCGACACTGGCTGCTTCTAAACAACATGTTTATTTATTATTAACATGTCTGATTCTATATATGCTTCTAATCTGTGTATGTGTATATATATACATATATATATATATATACATATATACATATATATATATATACACGCACACACACGACCATTCAAAAGTTTGGGGTCACTGAGCTGTTTTCTATGGAAAACAAGGACATTTCTGACTGTAACATAATTACAAAAGGGTTTTCTAACCATCAATTAGCCTTTTAAACGTAAACTTGGATCCTGGAACCCAGGAGTGATGGGAGTGATAAAGGACCATTGGAACCCAGGCATGATGGGGGTGAGTAAGGCCATGGAACCCAGGAGGATGGGATAAAAGGCCATTGGAAACCATGAGTGATGGGTGATAAAGGGCCATTGACGCAGGAGTGATGGGAGTCGATAAAGGGCCATTGGAACACCCCTGTATCGGGAGTATAAAGGGCCTCTGTACGCCTATGGAGAGATTCCATTAAAAATCAGCAGTTTCTAGCTACAATAGTCATTTACAGCATTAACCCTGTCTGTGCTGGACTTCTGATACGTTTCATGTAATTTTAATGGAAAAAAATTGCTTTTCTTTCAAAAAATCAGTGAAGGAAATAACTGAAGAAGTCGAAATATTTCACAACAACAACAAAGACAACAGATATGTTTGCGATGTAAACGGAGGAGTTAATTAAATAAGGTTTCCGTGCCAATCATTTAAGGGCCGCCGTAACAAGATATCACTTCCCAATTACTCAAAGCCAGATAGCCATTAGATATAATTGGAGGGGTAGGCATACGGCACAATGATTGGACGTCGAAATGTGATATTTAATTGGAATTTCATTTACAAAGCAGGTCATCCAGTCCCAATTAAGGCAGACTTATTATTTATTGTAACAAAAAATTGTTGCCAAAAAAAATAAAAAAATCGAAACATTCAATTCCAAACAAATTCTGAATACAACTGGGGCAAAAAATGTTTACAATGTTTAAAATGAAAATACCTGAGCAAGTTTAGACCTCACAGATATTACAGGACTATTTTTTTGTGTGATTATATATGTATATCGTAATAAGAAAATTATATTTAAAACAAAACAAAACAACAACTTAGCGAGCACTTTTAAGTTTTTATTTTCATTTATTTTATGTGAGCTATTAAAGAACAACCTGCCAGGTTTAATGATTTACAGATTACTAACTACAGCGCGGTACATTTTTTGGCGGGGGGCTTTACTGCCCCTTAAGGTCAGTGGCGCTGAGTCCGTACTTTCTCATCATATGCTCGTCACATCGAGGTTAAAAAAAAAAAAAAAAAAAAAGTTATCCTGTAGATTGTACAAGTTAATTGTGACTCAAGATCTCGTCACGGAGGCACCTGACGGCCCTAATTAAAGATAATTCAGTGTGACTGTAGACAGAGTATAATCCAGAGGCCATGTGAACTCACACAGTGGCTTCTCTGTGACCTTGTTCTAGATTTCTGAGTATCCCTCAGGGGAGTCCAGATTCTGCGCGATCTAGAGCTATATCGAGCCCTTCAGATGGGTTGAAAGTTAATCTTCGGCTCCTTTTTTATGCCTGACCGGCGAACAGCATGAGATTTCTAAATTTGGCCGAGTTATTGCCCTGGTATATATTGAGACATCAGGGACAAGTATGCAGCCCCAATAATGTGTAGTGAAACTATACTATATGTATAAACTATACATTAAATGGGGTAAATAAAATCCATTCTTCTTCTTCTAAATGCCCCACTCATTTAAAGTAAAGCCCCGCCCCATCCACACCTATAACCACACCCCCTGAAGCAAAAGTGCACCCCTTTGGTGACGGGAAATGGTCTTTAATCATGTAAAATTTTGCCTGATTTATTATTTTTGCTGGGAACACTTAATTGTCATATGACACATAATCAAGTCATAGTTGTTGCCATAGAAACTGAAATAGTTTTTTTAAAAAATAAAGGTGATTAAATCTACAGAAAATAAGTACATAGACATATCTGTTAATTTATTAAGCATACTGCCCCACAATCTGCCCCAGATGTGTCATAGTGCAGTTCTCTGCCACCTTCGCTCATCCAGTGTTATCTAAAATGTTGTTGTCACGCATCTCACAAAAAAAATATGTTTTGGCAAGCAAAGCTGCTGGCAACCCTTCAGTAATCAGGATATTTGCCAGGATGCCTAAGAGCACCAGGACTGTTGGCATCTATGAGTAGCTTCTCGTATATTTCCGGACCACCAAATAATGCCCAGCCAGCCTACGTCTAGCCAGATACCGGCTAGCGTTACCCGATGGCTACCCCCTCAATGCAGGCTAATTATCTGCTTTTATAAAACATTCATTTAAATTAAGGCAGGAGAAAAGACATAAAAAAATGATGCATTTCAGGCGGAATGAGATTTTTCCCCCGTAGTCACGATTTTTTCGAATCTCCGGCCGACCACGGAACGTCGGCTACCATTTGTGCCGCGAGAGACCAATTTATCACAGACAGACGGGGTAATAAAATGGTGAAACATTTCCCATCTGTGCTTCCCTACACTCCAGATTCTATTTTCCCAGCGACCTCCGCTCGGTTAAACGATGCCAGTCGCAAAGTGTAAAACTATTAGGGCATACGCGAGGATGCGTAGGCGTCAATGTATCCATCGGCGGTGCCGCTGCGGTAATCCTGGCATCGCCTGATAGCGTTATGTTCAGTAGAGGCAGACGAGTCGTATGTTAAAGCAACTTTGTCATCTACAAATATTTGACGTTGATCATTAGAGCGTAAAAAAAAACCTGCCTATATGTTGTGCCGATATTTTCCACGCGTCACACTGTAGCCCCCCCCCGAATAAAATATTTAATTCATTCCGAGGCGCTTTTTGCACTCCTCCTCCTACTTCCTGCTTTCTGCACCAGTTATAAAACGTGTTACAAAACAGCTGTTAGATGAGTAGCCAATCAGAACGTGGGTAGGTCAGCTGCATGCTGGGATACACCAGGAATTTAAAGTTCTTTTAATATCCTAAAAACAGACACGTATGAGGTCATCAGGACATTCGACGAGTGTCGGAGAGTTGGTGCCCCCCCCCGCGACGCTTTTCTGCCTTGAGGCACCTAGAACGTAAGAACCGACCCTGTATTAAAAAAGAGCATGATCTGGATATTTGAAATTATGGGATAGAAAGTTTAGAATGTTTGAGATTTTTTTTTTCTTGTAATAAAATTGTTTTGTTAAATATTTGGTTGACTTTTACTGTATTTTTAATTTTTACAACGTTTTTAATTCACCCCACGATCTCCTCCAGCTATGTAATACTTTTGCGTGGCAAAACTTCTCTGGAAATCTCTTTTCGCTGTTGGCAGCTGTAGGGAAGCGCATGTTCAGAAGGTAAATAATTAACCGGAGCGCTGCGCTGCCTTCGCTTACGTTGGCTCTAAACACGTAATTTGGGAATTCAAGAAAGTTAACCAATCCTCCAAAAATGATACAGTGATTATGCAGGACGCTGAATGCGCATTCTTATAACCCGCGCGGTGGCTTTACAGTTTGAGGACTTGTAAATGTAAAGATCAAGTGGGAAAGGGGCCTTGAATTCATGGGTTCCGTTTCCCTTTGTGACCAGTGGGTGTATTTATCTCTGATGGCCCCAGCCACCCTGCCCGTTGCTGGCATCTTCACTGCATTAAAAGGTGCCACGCGCCTTTAAGACACAAAGCGCAGGGATATGACATCACATCCCGGCACGCCGTTACTTAAAGGCACATAGCACATTTAAATGAAGTCTATGGAGGCTGTGCTTCGGGGGGAGATCAGAGATCTCACCTATAATCAGCCAATTGTGCACCAGCACACCCTCACCCCCCCCCCAGTTGGCCTAGGCCAGATGACATCACTGTTTATGACATCAGTACGTGTCACTGTCTGCAACAAATTATCGATGTGCATATTGCTCCATCAAGTAGCTGAGTCTACCAATTACTCAGGTTGTCATAATGTGGAGTTACGAGCAGATGTTCCGCCCCCGAATGCTTCTGACCCCTCCCCTTTACTGCATGCAGAGTGCCCTAAAAAATAACCAATGTGGTGCCAACATAACCCAAGAACCCAAAACACCAACATTTTGGCGGCACGTGCCATCAAGTCAATATAGTCTTCCTTTTTGCTCTATACATTGGCTTGCATTTTTTGCTTTTCCAAGTAACTGAAAAGTAATATTTCATTACAGATTCCCTTTAAACAGCGCGGCCTGCCTGGTAATTCCTAGAGTCTCCACCGCTCGCTTTACGCTGAAATGGCAATCAGCGAAGGGGATTTAAATTGCTTGCCGCATAATCATGACATTTATTGCTTGGGTTTGTTTTGACTCCATACAATAGCCACTAATGGATAGCATTGATTATTTTTTTTCCTTCTTCCCTTTTTGCACAGAGCAGTGAATTTGGTGCCAAAAGCTATTCATTCCTGTAACAATAATTACAATTAAGTGTCACGCGTCACCTTTCAGGACTTGTATGGCTAATGACATATGCTCCGTTATTAAATGCTCATCTTTTGTGTCACCCACCTGTCCGATGTGTCGTCCGTCATTTCATTTATTTTTGTGTATGGCTGGTAAATGCGTGTCCATGTTGGGCACGTGTGGGGTACAGTTTAGAACCCAGCCGCTCGGGGTAATGACCTATATATTGGGTAAAAGATTACCGAGGCTATACATTTTTTAAAATTTGGCCCGGCAGGGTATATGCCTACAACAAGAAGAGTCCTTGTCTCTACTTTAGAATTCCCAATGCTGATCAGAGGTTCTTGTGCTCCTTGAATCAAATGTTTGAGCGGTCCTCTTTCAGCAAAGGGCACCAGCGGGGCAGATATCCAGGAGCAGCACAACGTGTGCTGTATAACTTGGGGGGGGTCATCGTCATACCTGGAAAGGTTCTGGCTCCGGCTTCCCAGAGAACCCCTTGCAGCGACTGACGTTGGTGGACGGTCCTGCTGATGACGCAGGTGGTCCTGCTGATGTCACAGGTGGTCCTGCTGATGTCACAGGTGGTCCCGCTGATGTCTGATGCCCACTGACCTTGCGGGCCACACACTCCCGTAACCCCATAGTGATCCAGAGAAGCGGTGCTTCATGCTGGGTCTCTGCGCCTTACCCGGAGAGTTCCTAGGTATGCACATTGTACCCCCCCAAAATACTCTAGGCCCACCTACGATGGAAATACTTGGGAACTTCACAGATGAGGACTACCTCTATATGGGGGCACGAACGGGGTAGGTCGGAGGTGTCAGAGACCCATAGCCATAAGTGGGAAGATGAAGGGTCAGAAATGGTTCCACCTGGAAGCCAAGTGGCTAAACGTATCATTACTTTAAACATTAACACACAATCGACACAGAATGATACAGGAACTTGGAAAGCGCTTACGAGCAACGCATAAACTACAATTCCCATAATCCCTGGAGATACACAGGTTTCTCACCTCAGTCTGTGATTACTGGCAAGTGATACGGCAGTGCAGTTCAAGAAGAGATTGGATAAATTTAACAGATGACATCATCTCTACATAACCCAGCGAGCCGACAGGCTGTGTTTGCCGTAAATGCCACTTATATTACACATAAATTGGCAACAAAGGGACACAGAACGTTCATCAATCTCTCGTTAGTCATCTGTACAGCAGAAACGGTGCTGTAACAAATGACTTGGCATTTGGTTTCACTGAAATGCGTTAAGATTTGGTCGTCATTGGTGGCCATCACATAGGAAAAAATACCTATTTTTCATTTAGGGTTCCTTACGCTTTATCTCAAAATAACGGCCAAGAAAACTCGACAGAAGTGAATGTGGAGAGATTCCAATTAGATGTCATTGGAAGTCTTGGTAGCCCTAGTGGATATTCATGGAATTGCAAGGAAAAAAAACAATTTTGTTCTTCTTAAAGATCTGGAAGGAAACCCTAAAGATGCCCAATGGTCCCTTGCCCAACAGAAGGGTTTGTTGCGGCCTGTGTTCCCTCTAAGGTCAGTGGATCAGGAAAGAAACAGTCATGAAAAATGTGTCTGGCAGGGTTCTTAAGGTTCTTACTTTAATTGCAGGGTATGTTTTAATAATGAGCCCCTTTTTTAACAGTTTTGGCTTAAATTAGGTTACATTTTGGTAAAGAAATGCCAACGAGTAAAGAACCAAAATATAGTAGGGAGTGCAGAATATTTCTTCTTTCTAAAGATTGTCCCGACAGCACAGATTTTTGGTCTCCAAACAATAAAGTTTGGGTACAGCGTAGAAAGAATTTTGGAACCATATGAGCCGAAGGTAAAACCGAGACGCGGAAATGGACAGGGGCCAGAATCAATGAACCTCGGTCAGCCAGAGGAAGAGGGAATACATTTATTTAGTCACCGTGTGTATTTTAATGCGGAACTGATAGTGAATTATACAGGGAAATTGATGTGGATTATTAGATAGAGTAGAGGGTAGTAATTCAAGTAACAATGTCTCGGGATTTGACAGCTTGAAGCTTTGGCCACCTGATGTAAAAAAAGGTGAATGTAAAGGTTCCAGCAGTCTCGCAAAGTAGTGATCTAAACATGTGTCCAAAAGTGATGGGACTGTCCAGAACAAACTGGGACTGTTTTCAGCTTGGTTGTCTCAGTGTCTACAGACTTGTTTTAATGAAACTCTAAGAAGGAGGCCCTTCTCTCTAAGAGGTCCTGTCGTTGTGATCTGTTCCCTAATTTAACACCACTCGCATCACGAAAAGTTAAGTTGCTCTTTTGTTGGACACCAAGTCTCCTGTTGAATTGGGTGCAAAGCTGATGAGTTGAACGCGAAGTCTACTGTGGAGTTGGGTTGAGCGCTGTTAAGTTGGCCACGGAGTGTCCTGTTGAGTTGGGTTGAGCGCTGTTGAGTTGGCCAGGAGTGTCCTGTTGACTTGGGTTGAGCGCGATGGTGTTTAGTAGGAAAAATTAGTCTCCTGTCAAGTTGGGTTAAGCGCTGTAGAGTTGGACACTAAGTCTCCTGTTGAGTGGAGTGGAGCTGCTGTTGAGTTTAAAATGGCTATAGTCAAGGTGAACCTCAAGCGTGTGATCCCATTGCTAATACTGTCTTAGGGTCTGTCAGTCCAGTTGAGTTGAATGGAAGATCTGGTCGTCTCTTCCTGAGAAGCTGGAGCCCTTTTCTCAACTTGAGTTTAAACTTAACCCAACTTGATTTTTTTGGGTCCTCATAACCAACAGCGCCTGATCTGAGCTCGAAGTCTATTTAGCATGGGCTGTATTTCTGTTTGAACTGGAGCTAAATAAGGCTGGATGTTTTTATAGCAGTGGGACGAAAGGTTCTTACCGGTTGCCAAATGTTCTAGGTTTCCGATGTTTAATCTTTAAAGAGCCGTAGCATGGAGCATTCATAAGCTCAGTAGAAATCGATGCGTTTGAATAAAGCAAATGAATGTTCCTACCTGGATACGATGGATTTCATTAACTGGAGGACGCGTGTGCATATTCAGCGGCACACACAGTAAATAGGCAAATGCCGAAGACTAATTACGAAATGTAAATGAGTCGTTATTAGTTTGCCGATGGAAGATTTTCCACGGATAAAGAAAATTCCTGCCGAAATGCAAAAATCAATCGCAATCACTGCCCGTTTCTGGAATTCAGAATCATCCCAATCTCCACTTATCTCACAATAACAGGGTTACCCGATTTAGAGGTATTTTCTTATATATTTTCCTCTATCGCCATGTCTGCATTTCCAGCCGTGAATTTTTTATTTTTTTTTAGGTTCGGTGAATATTTGCCTATACGATGGAAAATTTAAAAATCAGAATTTCAAAAAAAATAAATAAAAATTATTATTATTATTATTTAACGCTCTATCATCGCCATCCAGATATTCCTGCAAATAGCCTTCGGTGTATGTTAAAAATGATGTCATAACCACATCCTTTTTAAGGAAATGTGTCCCATTTTGAACATTTGACAAATTGGGCCAATATTAAAAGGTATTAGGTCTGATTTCCGTAGACAACCCTACTTTATCATATGGTCCGATCACCCTGTGCCCCCTTTATTCAGGGACCCGCGAAAAATGCATCCCTGATGACGATGAGCTTTACAGTATAGTTTCCCCATTATGTTTTTCTGGGTAAACCGGGCATTTGGTCATTTTGAGCTAATATTATATTTCCCCCCAAGAGATTCATTTTTGTCGCATTCGTGCTACGTTGTTGCAATGGAAATATCAATATTTATCCATTTCCCTTAATAGCCACATAATCCATCACATAATCCCCTGAAAATGAGCATCGCTCGCTTCAAGCGTTTGTTTGAAGATCAAATGAAAAAGATAATTTCCGTTTCATTAACAGCATTCGCTGAGACAGCCGACAGCCAGGTTGTTAGGACTCTCCTGGTAAGTTGTGGCCTGTTGGCAGGTATGCTCTGGATATACAGTTACAATGCAAAGCTTATCATGCACGACCTGGCTAAGGCACATGGGGTTTGTAGCCTATTGGTGCCTCCTTTTGTGTCACATGACAATAAAGCATTCCCTGAATAATATAATGAAACCAAAATTTTATATGATTAAATAATTATTTCTACGGAGGGTTTGAGGGGCCAGCATTAAGTGGAACAGCACCTTTAAAAAGGTTGTGTTTCCGGGGTGTTTCCACCCGTTATATTATGTCTTAGGCTCCGTTTCCGAGGATCACAGGTATTCCCAGGTTCGTGAGCCTTGCTCTCTGGCTCGACATGATTGATCTGCAGGTTCCTATTTCGAGCGTCCCAAATTCACAAACATGAACACAAACCCTCGTCTGTCACTAAGCAACCCTCGGAAACCGAAGCGGCAGACATAAGGTGAACGACACGAAAACCGCGAAGGGCGAGCAATTAACCAAAACGGCGAACCCGAGCCCTTCACAGCCTCTCACACATGCAATAATAATAATAATAATAATGGCAATGTGGCCAGCACAATGTATAGATCAAAAGAGGGCCACGCAATTTAAAGGGGGGCATCGGTGCGTTTTCTATAGGATAGATTTTCATGTCTAGATTGTGCAACGATGTATCTCTGCACCCCTGAGGGCATAAAAGCGGGATATATACAGAATATATTATACTACCGTTCAAAGGTTTGGGCTTTTCATGGAAAACAAGGACATTTCTGGTTGTAACACAATTGCAAAAGAGTTTCTAACCATCAATTAGAAAGGTCCTTGGTTTTTTTTCAAGAAAAGTACATTTTGTCCATTAAAACAACATGCAATAGATAAGAAATCCAGCGCAGACGGGGTTAATGTTGGAAATTACTATTGTAGCCGGAAACGGTTGATTTTTTTTAAAGGAATCTCTTCATAGGCGTACAGAGGCCCTTTATCACTCCCATCACTCCTGCGTTCCAATGGCCCTTTATCACTCCCATCACTCCCGTGTTCCAATGGCCCTTTATCACTCCTGCGTTCCAATGGCCCTTTATCACTCCCATCACTCCCGTGTTCCAATGGCCCTTTATCACTCCCATGTTCCAATGGCCCTTTATCACTCCCATCACTCCCGTGTTCCAATGGCACGTTGCATTCGCTGATCTAAGCTTTAGTTTAAGAGGCTGATGGTTAGAAACCCCTTTTGTAATTATGTTACAGCCACAAATTTCCTTGTTTTCTATGAAAACAGCTCAGTGACCCCAAACCTTTGAACGGTAGTATATTGTGCTACTTTGATACATAAAGCCAGGGTGGTTTTAAAGTGGATTTCTTCCCAAAAACCACAAATTCCTTTTTAACAAATTCAAGCGGCCGCTGACCCCGCGGTGCTGAGGACAGCGTCCTGGCTGCCGGTGATTACAGCCGACTCTGATGTCTTTCTCTACCTGCTCTGCCTCAATGAATCCCCTTCTCGGGGTATAACACGCTTTTTAGTGATCATTCACTAACAATAGTTGAATTTGATGTAAGCCGAGTCTTTCTGACCAGCTGGACCGGTCTGCCTTTAATGAAGCAACCTGACATTATTTCACCCTTATTAATGTCATCTTAACAATAGATTGTAAGCTCCCAAGAGCAGGACCCTCTTCTCCTTCTATACCAGTAAATGTAACGTCTGTTACATTTTAAATCATCTTTGTTAAATATTGTCGCTGTCCGCGCTATATAAAGATATCATTTTTCAGGGAAATACATAGTTTGCAAAAATAAACCAGGAAATTGTATTTTTCTCAGGAAAAGCTGGTTGCTTTCTTCTCTTCTATAAGAAAAAAGTAATGGATAGAACTATTTAGTGATATAATATATATATAATGATATGCTATACATATATACAATTCCTTTTTCCTTATGACCAGTGGGAGTATAGAATGTTGTCATTAATTGTTGTGTTACAATGTATACTCCCAATAGCCTAATGCATGCAAATGAGTTTCATAACCAAGCTAAGCATTGAGTCACTGCCAGCAGGTGCCTCGAAGGGTTAAATGATGGCAGCAGCCGGTGTGTTGCGGTATCACGGGCTTTACTGGTTCTTTGAAGGATGACAGCAGGAGGTTTTACTTTCTCTCCGTCTCGCTGCCATCATCTCCCAGGGTCCGCGCTGAAGCGGAGACTGCAGTGACCTTGTCATGTTGCTCTCCTCCTGTGCTGGGCGTGGGTGCGGCGATCCCCGGCCCCGCATACCGTGATTGGCACCTGTATACCCGCTATGTGTGAGTCACCGTGCCAGCCCTCCCCTCCTGTGGGTTTATAACGGCTCTCGGGGGAGCCCGGAGCTCACTTCTTCCCGCACACCCAGGGACTTTCTGCTTTCCCCCCTCCGCCGTCTCACGTCCCACGCGGAGCCGCTTGTGTCTCGCCTGCCGTCGTTATGAGGAACGTGCCGTGTGTGTGGCTTCTGGTGGGCGCCCTCCTGCTCCCGGCGGTCGCGGAGTCCGCGGTCATCACTGGGGTGAGTGAGCTCCCTGAGGTACTCGGCTGGCGCGGCCACTGGCTCTTTCCCTCACCACGTGACACTGAGAGGGGCGCGAGGGCACTGACACTGGCTGACCCGTGTGGTCTGGCGGGAGCATTTCCCGCTTTTTATTACAGCAATTCAAGATGTCCTCTTCCTCCAAAATGTGTGTTTTATAGTCAGGAGGGATGTGATGTAATTATTATAAAAAAAGAGAACAATAATCCCAATACACAGCGAAAAATGCCCTAATAAATAGGAGATTTACTTGGGCTGTAATGTGGGCTTGTTGAGGCTTTATATCTGGGGCAGTTGGTGTCAAAATGTTCCATGACCTGGACTAGGACGGTTGAAGTCAAAAGTCAAGCCATTCCATTCTTCTTTTTTTTTACCTGTTACTCTGATAGTTGATGTCAAACTGTCACTAATATACATAATTAAAATGGTGACCCTGAGACTCTTCTGGGTATTAATCTTGTAATAGCCCCTCACAAGGATGCAGACGTAGTTGCCCGAAAATGGTTCTAATAGCCGTCCTTATGAAAGGTGTCAGGAGGTAAATATATTCTGTATAAAGTCACCTGTATTCAAGCAGGGATTTAAACCGGGATACAGCACTGAGAAAAGCACCAGTCGGGATGCTCAGATATCATTAAATCAGAGGGGAATATAAAGAGACCCTTTCACCCTAATACCCCGACATGGGGCAATAACTGACAGGGTTTGATGATCAGCGTCCACGGGCTTCGCCTCTGGTATGAGGTCTAGAACTTGGTCAGTTTGCTGGTTAATTACAGCAGCAAAGAGAAAAAAAATACATCCTTTACATAAATACAAGATATTTACAGAATTACAGGAGGGACGTTTATTTCAATTGAGGAAAAATAAAGAGGCCAGAATCTAAAACTAGAGGGTCAGGCGGAATGGAAGGAAGTTTTACTTTATGGAGAGGGTGGTAGATAAGTGGACCAGCTTCCCAGCAGAAGTAGTAATACAGCGAGTGGATTTAAACATGCATGGGATAGACATAGCAGCGACTGCCGGAAGGTTCTTTTTTTTAACCAACATAAACCTATTGGAATTAAATTATTTTCAGAAGATTTCAGTCGTTCGCAGAACTTTTGGAATCATTTTAAATGGCGATTTGGGTTCTGTTCTTTCCGGAGGATTTTTTTTAGGTTTTCCCTGTATTTTCTAAGAAAAGAAATGATGTAATTAACAGATACTACGTGTTCCGATTTGACAAGAAGCCGCATGTCTTATAGATTACACAATATACAGTCTGGAGATTATTTATGTAACATCCCAGTTCTAGTAGAAATCGCCTTCCAAAATTTCCTTTTCCTGCCAGTCATTCCGTGTATTAAACATATACTCGGTATACAGCCACTGGCGTGTCAGCAGACATTTGACCCCAAACTTTTGAACGTTACTGTAGGTCTTAATGGCTAAAGAAGACTTTGAAGAGGTCACTCTTATAAAAAAATCCTCAATAATATTTCAAAGCGTTGATTATGTAAATAAATATATTAACCATATGTTCTAATTCATTGTTTCGCAAATATTAAAATAAAAAAACATTTATTTAAAAAAAAAATTCCAATGCTCGTAATTTATCCAATCTGGTTTTCCTGTCACAAATTATTAGTTTTTTTTTTGTGGCCGTATGGATATCAGCCAAAAGCCTGTAATTTTAAAAACTGCGTGTTTTTTAAACTTATGAAAGAAAAAGATAAGACTTCCGGGAACTTCATAGGGGGGAAAAATAGTTAACCCTTCTTATTACATTCTGTGGGAAAGGTGAAAGTTGCTGGCCGGGGTTGAGTCACTGATTTTTAATGCAACTTTTTTTTTTCACGTATATGCAAAGCAATTCTTGTACATAACAGGAAATCAGATCGGGAAATCGGTTCATTAATATATTAAACCGGATAATGAACATCGCAGAAAAGCGGGGTGTGCGTTAGCCGCTTTACTCAATGCCATTGCTGAGATCCAAATGTAGCGCTGTGATTATCGGGCATGTAATGTAAAGTCTTGTAATATCTTTAACCATTATAGGACTTTAAAAGGTTAGGAATATTTATAGCGAGTGACAGTGTTGGTAAAGCCACAATCCTGTGTAGCAAATCGCAATAAAACATAACTTTTATAATTAATGTTAGCATTAAAAACATAATAATAATAAATGGCCGTCTCATAAGAACTTGGTAGAAGATATGTAATGAGCAGGGTATCCGCCTATATTGACAGAAATGCATATATATAAATATATATATATATACAGTATATATTAATAAACAGACTTTTTCTCATTTTATCTGCAATATATGAATGGTCAAAACTTGTATAAAAATACAATATTAATTATGGTCCCTCATATCAAATGAACATTGAAGAAACTATATAAGTTTTCTTATTTTAATAATAATAATAATAATATACCTTTAAAGTCAAAGCAGCAATCTTTTAACCCCATGCATTTATTTCTTTAAAATTGTAAGGAAATATCACAGAAAGTGTTATTAAAAAAATAAAATAATAAAACGGTGTTGGAACACATCATTTTTGGTCACATGATACTTTGAGAATTATTAATCGCTTCTGGGTCTCACCAAATAGCACTGAATGAGAAGTTTCCCATCTCTCTAGCATTCTGGTATTGGTGCTGATGATGCTTGTTCTTGTTTGTTGACAGGCTTGCGAGAAGGACCAGCAATGTGGAGGAGGGATGTGCTGCGCTGTTAGCATTTGGATAAGAAGCTTACGGATGTGCACCCCTCTGGGGCATGAAGGCGAGGACTGTCATCCATTAAGCCAAAAAGTCAGTATTCTGCAGTATCTTCGTGTCCTTACTGTTGCTGTATGTATAGTAGATACAGGGCAGCCATGAGGGTTTTAGGGTCCCAGGCCAATATAATATGCACAAGTATTTAAAAACTAGGGCTGCAACTAACGATTATTTTCATAAACGATTAGTTGGAAAGAAATATCATCGTTATTATTAAAGCATACAATGTTTTACGTTATTATTTTGAGTTTATGATAATAATTGCAAATTATATCTATCTTGTGATCTGCTGATTAATAAGTAATGGTGTTGACAATATATACTAATAATAAAAGTAAATCCCATAAACGTTAACATAACTTTAGAGGTCGTCTTCTTCTCCGAAATCAATCAAATGAGCTAAAAGGGGGTGTGAATAATCAGAAATTTTATTGTTTACTACAATACAGGCTTGCGGTAAAGATAACAAATTGATCTTCTATTCTAATAAGTAAAAATGCATACAATTATTACTCATGGGGAATAGGTTATGCTTTGTTGTCCCTGATGGAAGCTCGCCGACATAAGTTACATAAGATTATGTGAGATCTAATATGTATCAGTTGTTAGAGGGTCAAGAAAGGGGGATTTCAGGCCGTAAGGTAGCCCAGTACCAGCGACTTCCTACAAATCATTCAATTGATTTAGAAACTACTAGAACGAGCGCTATGTTGTCATCTTATTCCAGAAAAGGTTGGCCCCCTGGTGGAAATATTACGTGTTGCTGCCTCTTTTTTGCTGCGTATCAGTCTCGATGTTGAGACTTTGTTAGGTTGCCCCTTTTGCCCCGTCGTTAATCCACCCCAGAAAACATTGGGCTGGAATCTACTTCTGGATGTATAATGAACAGAGGTGACAAGAAAGATGCGACTTAGAATTCTTGGCGTATAAATAAAAGAATAATAATATTTGGTTACAAGAACTATATTATTTGACAATACGTAACAGGTTTTTTTTTCCCTATCAGGTGCCGTTTTTTGGGAAGCGGTTGCACCACACCTGCCCGTGTCTTCCAAATCTCACCTGTACAAAACTGGACGAAACCAGATACAAGTGCCTACCGTATCTAAAGAACAAAGACTTTTATTTCTAACGATGCATGACGATATAACCCCAATTCTAGGAGGTGTAACTGTGAAGGATGTGTTTAATGTCACAGCCGAATATTTAGAAAGAATTCTCTGCTTAATAGACATCCAGTTTCAAACATTTTAGAGAGCGTAAGTATTTTACAACGTGCCAGGTAATAAAACTGACGCAGCACGACACGTTCTGGTACTATTGGTATCGCTTGACACGTCCCAACGTATATCTTTATTTATTTTGCGTGGCTCTGGTGCCGAGAACTTCTCCCATCCAACCATCTAGAAGAGGGAAAGCTTTCAGACATGATGGGAGGATCGTTTACTATTATTATCTCTGATTAATGTAGCAAAGAGTTTCCTCGGCTCTTTCAGAATTATATTATTATTATATTCGTATAATATTGGCCAATGCCAGGAGAATGCGAGTTACATGTGTTATTAAAAGTATAGCAGAAACCCAAATTATGGAGGACATGATGATTTATTAATTAGTGATAAGATTTTCATGTGACTTCTGCTAAATGGAAATTCTGGAAAATGTTCCTACAGAATCATTCAATCAATAAATAATCCTATATATAATTTATATTTAAAAAAATATTTATTATATAAATAAAAATATTTGTTTAAAAATATTTATATATATATTTATAGAGAGACACGTTTAATTGCATAATCAACATACTGCCCTGTATCATGTAGAATTCATAGATCTCTCCTTTCAAACGGCTGATTTGAGATCTAATTTAAGAGCCATTTCTTGCGTTTCAGAGCACTTCACAGGAAATCATTCTCCGGTCTCTGAGTGCGTTTTTGGAAACCAAGTGCGATTGCTACGTTGTATTCAGTGTTATAAAGTAGCTATAGAGTGAAAATGTTACAGAGTTGTCGTGACTCTTTATCTTTTTTCCTTTCCGAAAAGACTCCTAAGTCTTAAAGTAGCGGAAAACCCTCTTCTGCAATCACCATAGATGGGAAACCAAATCGATTATTCTGTAATCTGTTACATTTTAAATTATTGTACCATTATTTATTTATTTAATTTATACGGCATATAACTCCATATCGGTTTACTAAATTATAAGGAACTCATGTGTTTTTGTTAAGAAAAAGGTTGTCTGTACTGCTCTGTGTTATGTCTGTATTTATATGACGTGTAATAATTCTGTATCAGAATAACGGCATCGTCGCTTGATTTCTTTGTGTTTTAGATACCTATTTTGTCATAGAAGCGAACCCTGGTTATTTTGTAATAAAGCTGATTTAATAAGCAATAGCCTTCTGGCATAGGTGGTAGAAGGGGACTCATTAAGTGTGGGGGGGTAAATAATGTCTAATGTGGTTACCTGGTGGCCGTGGCCCTAAACAATTCTGTGTTACACAAAATGCACTAAAGCATTGTTGTCAATAAAATACATGTCCTTCTGCGCTGAAAATGGCCCTTTTTGGATGGAGGCTGCTTTACATGGCGTGGAGGAGCCTTCTGTGCCCTTAGTTCCATACATTTACAGATCTCATTGTATGGAACGCATTACTCGAAGAAATGTGACCTTGATGGGTTCTTTGGGTTCTTTTCTATTAACCTTTCGATCCATTTAGTTAAACGCTCACTGTTTGCAAGCTCAAGGTTTTCCTATACAGGAGTCAGAGACAGAATAAGCATCACACATAGCGTACGCGCTCGTCACGGCAGAACAATCTACCGACTGGCGTTCCCGGTAATATTGAAATGGTTACATAATGTCTTATAATACGGATTCTTGGACGCATTAACCCTTTCGATGACTTCCTTAATATTAATATATATTTGTAAAGAGGGCCTCCTCACGTCACCTTCCCCAACTAAAGACAAAGAACGAAGATGGATTGATTTATCTCGAAAGAATATTAGTCACTTCAGTTACTCTCCTAATCTAATACACTTTATCAGGTAGTTTTCCCAAGGCTAGATACAGCGCTATGTGCCAAGAGGTTCAGGATCTACCAAAGACTTATAGGCATGGACTGATGAGAAGTGATGCCGATACCTACCGTAGACTTTGCCTATGGGCATGGACTGATGAGTGCACCTAATCAATACATAGAGACCAGGGCTGTAGATTCAATGGGGCAAGAGCTTCCGAGTCACCCAGCCGCCATGACCCCGCTCGCATACGCATGTGACATCGGCACAGGGCACAGAGGGGTGACACCAACTGCCCATGGCCATACGCGAGATGACAACACAAAATAAAAACCCCTTAAAGGGGATGCCCCGGGGAAAAAAGGGTTAAACACCTTGTTGTATAGAGTAAGGAAGAGCTGGCGAAAAGGCGGCTTATGCTCCAAATTCTAACACAACACAGTCCCTAGAGATGGACATTTATTGCCTTAGCAGGCGGGTATCTGTCCGACAACTCACAGCGACTTCTATCACGCCGGCATCTTGTTTATAGATATTACATCATGAATGTGCGTCTCAGCGGGACTCGCATGAAGCTGCAAAGTAAAAGAAATCTTATATATTTCCGACGTGACCGCTAAAAAAGAATACTCACAATTATATATTTAAAAAATACAAATAATAAATAAAGAATAAAGACAAATAAAGAACAAGTAATAAGCTCCAATGCGCCGTCACACTCCCGTACCCGTGAACGTTATCGGATGTGGACAGGAAGTCGCGGGAAGCCAGGGGCGGGGAGAGGGGCGTGTCCTGGAGTCTCTGGGGGCGGGTATGCACACAGTGGTACTCATTTAGTTACCCAAGTCTGTCTTATTATAGATATATATCGTCCCAGGTTATAGGTACCGGGGGATGCTCATTACGCGTTCCATAGAGGCTTTTAGGCTGAAGGAATCATTCAAAATTATGTTAGTGTCAGCTTATGAAAATGACATCTAGGATGACACTGTTTTATTAGATTTGCAGCATTTTTGTACTGAAATACACCATGCCATTTTTGGAAGGTTTACATTTTAAATATAATTAATCAGATAATTAAAAGAAGGGAAGTGGAGCAGCCTCCCAGCAGAAGTGGTAAAGGTTAATACAGCGAGGGTATTAAACACGCATGGGATAGACATCCGGCTCCTGGATCTTGACGGATTGTTTATGAAATATAATGAATATAGGCGTTTCTATGGAGCGCGGGGAGCGATGGCTCCACAGATGGCCGGTTCACTTGAGGTTAATCTGGACCAGAGTCCTAACGGGACAAAAGGAATGGGGAAATGAGTGACGTCAGAAGCTCCGTCCAATAAGAAGGGATTATTTGAAGGCCGGAGATGGAGCGTGCGTGGTTGCCATAGCAGCGGTCGACGTGTCGTGCGGCAGGTGAGTGAGTCAGCGAGGGCGGCAGTGACGATGCTCGCGGAGGCGGAGCCTAAGCGGCGCGTCCACAGGAAGATGGCGCTCCCCGCGGGTCCGGACCGGCGGCCGAAAAGCGACCCTGAGGACCAGCTCCACCTCAACCACCGGGAGCTGGACGAGCTCGGCCTGCCCCCGGACACCGGCTCGGACGGAATACCGCTTCACTCGCCCTGGACCTTCTGGCTGGACAGGTAATCAATGGAGCCGGGCGGGAAGGAGCCCCCGGTATGGCGGCCGCTGTCACTGTGTAATTCCCGGTCCCCCTCATACCCCCACCTAGTGCCTTTTCAGTGCATTGTTGTCAATAATTCCTTGTTAGCCGGCTGTGTGGGGTTCTTACCCCTCCCCTGACACATCTCTGCCATGGCAGTATATTGCCCCTTCTCCCTGACCCAGGCTTTGTGTATATCCTCCATATATACCGCCCTTACCGTAATACCCCAGCCCCTTCTTCCCCCAGTCTAGATGTGTCTGCCCCCTCCAGCTGTTCATTCTCTTACCCCATCCCCCAAATGTCTGTTTCCTATTCATCACATCTCTCTGTATTGCCCCTCTCCTGTGTCTTGCTCTTCACCCCCTCCATGCTTGTGTATGGCCCACAGAATACAATAAGTAGGATTGTCCGCTGGGTATCTATACAATAACCCTGCATGAGCTCCGTGCCCGTGGTTTTTCCATGTAGCGTTTGGAGGAGAGACGCGATGGAAATACTTTCTGGGCATTTAATGGACAGCCTAGAATGAGAGGGTCAGAGGCTTGGCTGTAAGGAAGCTTCTCTTTACTTATAGGGAGGTTGATAAGGGGAACATGTTACTGGCAGAGGTGGTAGAGGGTAATACTGTGAGTTGATTTAAACAAGAATGGGATAGGCATACGGCTCCTGAGTCTAAGACGAGACAAACGACTGATTAATCAAAAGCAAGAAGACAGAATGGGTTTGATCTGCCAGCAGGTTTTATGTTTAGGTTTCTGTGAATAGATCTCGGTGGAATGTTCTGGACGCGACGGTCTGTGCTGGACGGTTCCCAGTCAGTCTGTGTTCCCGCTGGTACGTAGATGAGAGCAGAATTATTTAATAGCCTCCATCGGGTAGCAGACGCCGACGTGAATGAAGAGCCGCCTCTGTCCTAACGGGGACCTGTGATTACACGAGCCTGATGTCCGGCTCAGCAACCCGGAGGAAGAACCCCTGATCAGGACCGGCGTGAGACACAAATACATCGCTCGTCCGTCGTCTCTCCTATTCCAGGAGAACCATGAAAGATGTGCGAGGGTCGCTTGGTTAACGCCGTGAATCAGAATTCCAGCGGACGAGTGGCGTTACCGGAATAACGTGATATATTAAGGGCTCCGCCGCCGTTCTGTATTCAGCCATTTGTGCCTCGAGCATCTTCTAGGATTACAATAACCAGCCGTGGCCGTCCTGTCTGTAACACAGGCTGCTTGCGTGTTACATGTATGTTTATTGCTGTTTCTCACGCTGGCATGAAGCCCTGGTTTTGTTTTATGTGCCGTTCGGTTCTGGTTTCACTCGTTCTTCTACTTTGCATGGCAATTAAGTTAATTTAGGCCTCGTAATTAGTGTTTTAACCATTAGTATTCCACTGATGTGAAACCTTACCGGAACTCCAGCGATTGGTTCATGATGGACAGTTTTTTTTTTTTGTGTGTGTGAATATTTTTAATGGATGATCAGAACCTGTTGCTTTAAGATGTAATTTTGTATCTTGGCTATCATCATAATAGTTTGGAACGTCTGCGGATCGATGTTTTTATAGCGATATTCCACCAGCTCTGAACGAGACCATAATGCTTTAGCGCTTCTCGGAAAATCCACCTTGTGAAACTCCAGCTTCTCCTGTAAACGTAAGGAATGTTTCTCGTCGCGAGCAGGCGGTGGAAAAGCGTAAGCTTTGCGGTTGAACGTTCTGATTTGTTTCGCACTAAAGAGCTCAGTGGAGCAGCAGCTTTAATGACTCTCCACTGGCTTACAATCTTCACCTGACAACAATTAACTGCTTCAGCGCCGCAAAGCAACAGACTGAGATTTCACCCTTTACCCCGCTACAGTGGTGGAAATAAATCGCTCCGTGCGGTTAGTGACCCCCCCCACCCCTGGGTTTTTATTGCCCAATGTTTTGCCTCTGGGTCCGAGCAGGTGACTCGCGTGTGATCACTTTTTTTTCTTTGTTTGCAGATCACTTCCAGGAACAACAGCCGCAGAATGTGAATCTAACCTGAAGAAAATCTACACTGTGCATACAGTCCAGGTGAGAGGGGGGACCGAGCGCAGATAACTACCCTGCGGACCCTGATCTTATGACCCCCCCCCCCAGCTCTTGCGTAATTCATGTATCTGCGGCTAACGTGTCTTCTGTTATTTATAGAGTTTCTGGAGTGTGTACAATAATATTCCCCCGGTGACAAACCTGCCGCTGCGATGTAGCTATCACTTAATGAGAGGGGAGAGGAAACCCCTATGGTAAGTTCTTGTTTACAGCAGCGTGCGGATTTCGCTCTTCTTATGGTGTCCCTTTTTCGATGTAGCCTCTGGCTGGAGCGGGTACTTTAACACCTTCTTTACCGAGGCTTTTTAGGGATCCTAAGTACAATGCCTTTTTCTGCCTTTTTTATTAAGCTTCCCCTTTTCTGTGTCTGCTGAACCCACACAAATCATGAACACATTTCCCCAGAAAAATAGGACTTTCATTTGAAACCATAGATAAATTTTGCTTAGAATTTCTTCTACAGTAGGTGCTGCCGATGATCAGAGGTAGTCTGCTAAAGGGAAATCCGGCATGTGTTGAATATTAAACGACCTCCCTCTGCGTCTTTCTTTTAGGGAAGAAGAATGTAACGCGAAAGGCGGCATATGGAAAATGAAAGTACCGAAGGAAAGCTCGGTAAGTGCGTTCTGTCGGAATACATAAAGACCTTGAACTTGTGTTCTTCTGTAGGGAGAACGGTCTTAACACCGTATGTGCCGGGCCAAAGAATGTTTATCGCTCTCTTTCCTCAGCCTACTGTCTGGAAAGAATTGCTCTTGGCCACAATCGGGGAGCAGTTTACAGACCACTGTGCGGCAGGTAAATGGCACTTTTTGCACTTATGTTTTCTCTATTTTGACCTCTCATCAAAAGCCTTGTCATGCTGGGGATAAATCTCCATAAACGAGTTTAGTGTTTTGGATTTTTTAGTTTTTTACGCTTTGTTTCTTCTTTAGACGACGAAGTGATTGGTGTCAGCGTAAGCGTCCGTGATCGTGAAGATGTTCTTCAGGTTTGGAACGGAAACGCTTCTGTCGTTGGTGAAGCTACAGTGCTAGAAAAAATATACGCACTCCTGCCAAACGTCACTTTCAAAGCTGTATTTTATAAACGTGAGTATATCTTTTAGGAGGTAAAATGAGCAAATGTACAGCGAGACATTGTGTTTCATGGGTATCTGGTGCTTTGGGATAAGTTTTTGTGGGTTCAAAGCACGCATTGTGTTAAGCGATACGGTTTCTTAGACATAGTCTCTGCTCAGTCTAACTTTTATTTCTTTTTTCTTTTTTTCCTCCTCTGCAGCCCTGGAAGAGCATCACGCTTTTGAAGGCGGACGTTCAAGGCATTAGACCCACACCGTAGCGTTTATATATTGCTTCTCTAATCCTTTTGCTTACCAATAGTTCCAGTCATTGCAGGACTACTGGACTGTGAAGGGGTTAATAAGTCTGGACAGACAGCGGGCCAGGCCTCTGTTTCTTGCAGTACCACCCTGCATCCTTGTGGGGTTTTAGAATTTTTTTTTTTTTTTTTTAAAACTAATTCAGAATGGGCAATTTGGTACTCAAAGTTAGAAGAACAAAACGTATCTTGCTTGATAAATATTAGGCAGATCTAATGCTTAGGTTTTTAATGTGCTTTTTATATATAGTTTCTCTAATACTTTGAGTGTCAGAGCAGCTCCACAGCTGAGAAGGTAATAGGACCTGTCCAACTCGCTCGGGTGGGCACTACGGGGGTCTCCGTTGGTAGCTGTTCAGCTTTTTCTGCTGCAGGATTGTAAAAGTCCGCTGCTCTATATAATGCAATCCTTCCCAGAAGCTGATCTGTTAATGTAGTAACTCAGGGCTAACTTTTGGTCTGTATGTCCAGTTTTTCTTTACACATGGGTGCTTTTGTGATATCCCACCTGACCTCCTTACCCCCCCCCCATATACATGATGATCCCCGGGGGCTGGGAATAACTAGACCCATAGGGTTCCCGTCTCGTGTCTGTCAGTCTGCACTGTTCTGTAAGCTTGGTGCTGTACAGCCTTAGTAAATCATGTAGTGCGTACCGAGGTGTGCGCGGTCACGAGCTGCTGCTTCAGATGTCGCTGTACGTAGTGTTACATCTGTAATTTAGTGGATAAATGCTGTTTTAACACGCCGATTATGTTTAGAAACATTCCCGTTCGAGTCCACGCGAGGACTAGTTCCCCTGAATCGGATCATTGCGCTGTAATTGACCCGCGATCTATTCTTGCATTGACCAGTCGGCACGGTTCTCCCCGTACGGGATCGCCCGTCGCAAGGCTTGTCGGTATCTGCCATAGACCTCCTCTCCATCACACGTCTGGAAAGGCATCTGTGTATCCGGAGCTCTTATCTTATAGATGTTTTTTTTGTATCTGACTTTTAACTGTTTTTATAACCTGACAGAAAGGTGAATGGGGGTGGGGTGGTGGATTTTACAAAAATCTCCCTTTTGGGTCTCGAGATTTAAAATGGTTTTGCCTTTCTGAAACATGGGATCGGTATTCTCACTTCCCGCACTTTCCCTGGTCATTGCAGTGGGGCAGCAGGCAGTGTATTTGTATAAATTTATTTATTTTTGGCTTTCTTTGCGTTCAAACATTCTTCAGCACGACGAGACTTGATTTTAGCGCTTGGTTTGGTGCGTGTATCGGGGGGGATCGCTGTTCCTTAGAGGGTCTCTAGTGGTTTCCACCCGGTCTGTAAGGGATTCGCACGCAGTTCCGTTAGCAATACTGCAAATCTAACCGTCGATTGTAGAATTACTGTGAAGATGAGCAGATGTTCAGCTTTGAGTGCATTTTGTCCATCTCATGATTATCACCTTTTATCGTAGAACCAAAGATTTAGCAGTCTTCAAAAAGGAAGTTGGCAGCGAATGTACAGTAACCACTGGACACTATTTACATATATATTTCTTTCTTATGGACGTGTGGGGTGAATAAACCTGTTATCGGATAAGCCCGCTTCCCACTCTATAGCAGGCAACGTCATCCATAGTGCACTGAGATCTACCACACCTGGCCATCACATCTTAATTTATCTTTCCTTTTTATGCTTTCTTCTGTATTTATAAACCGCTTATATATGTGTATTCAGTTGTATTGTGAATAAAGATTTTCTAAAGACAGTTGGCTGTTTCTGTAGATATTACAAGGCATTATATATATATATATAATCGCACATAGCTGAGGAAAGTGCCTCCATGCTTCTGAGATATTGATGTCTTTATCTAGTAAGCTGCCCTGTTGGCTTCTGCTCCTTAACGCATCCAGTAGCGGCCAAAACCGTCTGTAGTTCCCCTTAATGATCGTTTAACCCACCATCGGTCCTTGTTCCAGATCAGATACAGTTACATTGTAACAGAACGAATGCATTTATCTCGTAAGACCCAAAGGACCGTGCCACTTGATGTTACTTATGGACTCCCTCTGCTGCTGTCGCGCTAGCACACAATTGTTTTATATGAATTATTTCCTTAGTGGTTAGAAGGGAGCTCTGGGAGAGAATAATGAATAATAAATATATATATATATATATATATATATATATAATCCCATATGCTTTTATTTGATCATGAGTTCCCAGAATAAGCCGTCCTTGCTCTCTTGTGCGGCTTGTTCCAATCCCAGTACCCTTGTTCTCAATGTTCTGAACAGGTCTGATCCCCCTTTGTACTTTTGAATTAAAATAAAAGGACGTGAGACTGGGACGCGGCGTATTATAATACCTAATGTTTTTTATGTACACGGGAAGACTGATGGAAGCCTCTGTTCTTTTGATAAGGCCTGTCTGTGATTAATTTACATATACACCTAAGTCTTTAATGTTTTTTAATTGTTAAATAAAATCTAACTTTATCTGCCAAGAAGGTCCCCCTGTCCCTGCCCTTTAAATGAACACCACGAAAAATATTTGCTCTATACACCCACAGTAGTCGGCTTATTAGCAAATGTAAAGATAATGCTAATTTCTATTTATCTTCTGAAAAACATGAACTTTCACTGGACTTCCACTATTCCAGCCCCCCAATGCTGAAAGCGGCTCTAAAGGGTTAATAGCACCGCTGTCCTTAATCCTTGG
This sequence comes from Spea multiplicata, assembly GCA_009364415.1. Taxonomy (NCBI): domain Eukaryota; kingdom Metazoa; phylum Chordata; class Amphibia; order Anura; family Pelobatidae; genus Spea; species Spea multiplicata. The sequence continues at coordinate 7,438,180 of VKOC01000010.1, forward strand.
TGAATATGATTTTGATTTGCAAGATTTACGCCTCCGTGTTTATTTATTCTTTCAGAGAAGTGAAAAAGTACCAACAATTTAGAGATATGCAGAAAGTGCAGATGAGTGGTCTTTTTTTATCATAACAATATATAATACTTTCTCAAAAAGGACTAAAAAGAAAAAAGGTGAGTTTACAACACACTAGTAAATAACTGCGATTTTGTCTGAATAAAAAAAGGCCACCCTACACAATAACGCTTTAAAATGACTCGATGTTTAAAAATAATATTTTCGAGACAAACGCAGCACTGTTCTATAGAAAAGATGGGGTAAAAAACATGGAATCTTACTACAGTTCATTTGTTCTTGTCTTGATAAGTAGCGTCCGGTTCATTTAATTCCTTTGCAAAATGCTCCGGTATCTGGTGCTTTGTAAATAAATTATTAATAATGATCATCATGACAACATTTCGGCATATGATGGCGCTATATAAGTCAATAAATAATAATAATGGCAATAATACAGAAATATCAGGCTTTTGCCTCCACCTAGTGGCAGAAAGGAAGAATTACAGACTAAGGAACTCAGCGGCTCTTTAAAATCCAGCACAGACAGCAGCGGGAGACCGAAATATGAATAACTTCTAATAATATACAATATAGTGGGAAATGTGAAAGGAAAAAGTGAAAGAATACCAAGTGCTTGAGCAATATATAGAAAGGTAGCTCTTAAGGGCACTTTCTATAAAAAAAATATATTCTGTTTTATTTATATAGCATCAAGACTTCTTACAGTCCCTACATTCAAACCGTCTGACAGAACTAGAACTGACGGACTAAGGCGAGCCGATACATTAGGTAAAGAGGGCTCGGCTCGCAAGCTTACAATCTAGAAGATGCAGTTTGATAGGAAAAATGATCCGGTGATTCCTAAAGTGATGAATGAACTGAATACATTAATAGCCCGCAGGACTAAGCCCCCCAGCCCCTTCATCCATAAAATCAATATTCACTTTTTTTGCAATACTTTTTTATCAATTTAATATTATTAGTAATTCACTGACGCTGATGCTTTTTAGTAGGACAATGAAGGAACAGAAGTCAAATGAGCTTTTAAGACCTCAGAAGTCTCTTCTTCATATATATATAATGTTCTCTTTAGAAGTAGATCTTTTTTACAGCTCGAGCACTCGGAATATTTCATTTTTTGTATCTGCCTCCAGCAACAAACCCCCCAAAACTCTTCAGATTTTTTGGATTAAGCGGCAGATGTTGGCTTGCGGTATGTGACCTTTACCCTGGCGTGCAGCAACAAGAGAGATCGGGAGTTTACAGCTTGCAGGTGATTTATTCTACATACGACATCAAGAATATCCTTTTCACTTATCCCGTGTTAATGGGTGAGTGTGAGTAAGAGTGCAAAAGCCAACGAAATGCAAACGAAGACCCGGGACTCTCTGCCTTGTTTTTGTTTGTTTTTCTGGGATCCCTCCTCGTTTTCATCTTATTATTTTGTTTTAAAAAATATTTAGCGGTTTCCCTGTTTTAAACCAGGTGTCGTTTTCGCCCCATAATATAATAGAGTTCTCTCTCTTTATCTACCAATCTACTAGGCAAACAATAGAATGGCACGGTCAAAATCACCAAGTTGGACACTGACTAATGAAAGTCTATGGAGGAATGGACTTCATTAGCATTGCCCTAAAGCATCAGCTCAGTGTGGTGTTTGAGCCGGGAAAGTCACCCAAAATATCACATGACTGACAACAATGGCCGCCTCCAGATCTACAGATAAAGGGGGTTTATTAAGGCAAAATGACACTGACCGACATTACTTTATACAGCGCTGGGGGTTATATTACTGTATACAGCGCTGGGGGGTATATTACTGTATACAGCGCTGGGGGTTATATTACTGTATACAGCGCTGGGGGTTATATTACTGTATACAGTGTTGGGGGTTATATTACTGTATACAGTGCTGGGGGGTTATATT
>VKOC01000010.1:7440257-7450660 GCA_009364415.1 Spea multiplicata
TGATCATATTTAGCCAGCGTCAGATGGGAGTTGGAGTCAGAGTTGATTAACTTGTTCTAGGTAACCGCGCATTGTGGGAATTATAGTCCAGCACGCAAATATTGCAGGCCTCATCCTTTATTTCGAGAACGTATTTCTTAAAATTGAAATACAGAATGATATTTCTTCCCATAACGGCAAGATTTCCATTTCCACTTTATTTTCGCCGTGCCTTGCGCTATAAATACTACAACTTGGAGTTCCCTAAGGAAATATCTGTCGCCTGGGTCCTAATAACCCCTCAGGACCGGTTTCCGAATTTACCGTAATGATGGAAACTACTTTGCGATATCTCACGCTCTGACAAAAACAGGAGAGACTCCTAATGGAGTTCACCTTCCGTCTTGAGGCCGGGACTTATTTCTCTTGAAAGTTCCTTCAAAGCATTCTTGGACCGCGCCGATAAACAAAATTAAAAATTTCTTTGAGATTATTGATAAAAAATTCTTAAAGTCTTAAGTGGTGCCATCACCATACCAACCATAGTAATGGTTCTGCTCTTGGACAGCCCCATGAGTTACCATGGTGACAAGTTGTAAGAACTTTTGTACCATCGGTCGCCATGACCTGTGTGGGGTTGGTTAATGGTGGAAAACAAAGAAATCTGATAAACCCGATTGAGGGGGCCGTGCGTGGAAAGATATAATTTTGGCGTCCTGGGCCAATGATCACTTCCTGGCTTACAAGGCTGGATATAGCAACGGCAATCCTATTATGCTTATCCTGAACTGTCCTCTAATGAACAGCGAAATGAACTCTGGAGAGAGTCGGAGTATTATTATTACGGAGGTCCGGTTAGCTACCGGGTTGTAGAAGACAAACACGTCTCCGACGCAAATGGGGGCAGAAAGCTACGGTCTTCTCCCTACGAGAAAGGCGTTTGGTAGATTACATCGACGGGCATCCTCATAATTCATTCATTCCGCTGCTTTCTAAAGCTAGGAATGCAGAGAAGTAAAGGTTCCGTGCCAGCTTTCCGCTCCGAGTTACATCACGGGGGTACAGAGCCCCCGGAGATCGCTCGTATATATATTATTGACGAGGTTTATTAATACTTTATCCGTGTACTGAGTGTCGTAAGCCCGGCGCTGGCTGGTGCTTCATCTTCCCAGGCTTGGGCAGAAATAACGACGAGTAGAGAGAGTCCTTCAAACGCTCGTGGAAATTCACCGAGCGCCTTCTAAGTTTCATTATTGATTTCCCTCCGTTGGAGTGCTAGGCACATCGCCGCGCGGCCTTTCGGGTGCCATATACTGAAAGAATATATCTAGAACTGAACCCAAAAGATGGAACTATAGCGGAGCTAATAACTACAATTTTAATTAAAAAAAATGGAGATACCAATCGCCCTACATCTTACCCACCTCTAGCTTTTCCCTTAAACATCTCCCATTCTGCTTTTTATTTATTCCTAATGATTCAATTACTTTTTTACATATCCTAGACCTATAAGACCAATAATTAATTGCATGTCCCCTCGCATATCACCCATATTCCCCGGGACTAGCGGCCAGTCCTGGTATTAAACTTCACTTCTGTTATCCTGGGTTGCACTTCTTTTTTCATGTTCAATTAATGTTATTTCTGGATGTTATTAAACCAATTACTTTGGCGATAAGTGACATTTTTGTAAGAGTAACAGTTTGCATGTAGAAGATGGGCTTTAGGTGATGCATTCATTTAAAGGGGAATTTGTAACTAATATAAAAATAATTTTTTTATAAAAACTAAAGCAACAATGCACATGGATACAGACGCATGCGTAGACATACACACGCGTGTGTATGTGCTGTATATGTGGCTGGTTTCAGAGCACAGCGCCACCTAGTGCCAGATACCTGTAATAGATTATTGGGCTACCGGCATTTAAAACAAACACTGGGTTTAACCGTTTGAAGGCAAGAGACTGTATTCTAATACTACGTGCTGCTCAAGACACTTAAATGGTTAAACCATGTGTAATGTACACATATATGTGCTTTTCAAAGAGGAAAATCTTTGCAATAATCAATGTTTAAGATTCTATCTATATGCTGTGTATATAAATAAATATAATATAATAATAAATTAAAAGCTGCCCTAAGGATGTCTCTAGAATCATCAAGCCCGATGTAGAAAAGATATTTTATAAGAAAGATACTATGCTTACAGTATAAAGGCATAGATATATTTGACTCCAGTTGTCTGCAGAGCTAGCAATCACAAATGTGCCTTTTGATTGCGAAAAAATTCCATGACCCACCTGAAAAAACCTTTAAACTTAAATCTTGACTTTTTACAGAACAGAAATATACTTTTTTTTACATTTCCGGTTGTGGACTTGATATCCGGTTATAAAACCAGTAACAGAGTGACTTTTTTTTAGCAGTTAGAGGACCGCTAGTCACATCATCCAGTAGCTCCAAATGGTGGAAGCTAGAGACGACGCATACCCTCAAAGGTCTACCAGATGCTAAACGCTCTCGCAGGTAGGAGAGGCTTTGAGTGAGACGGATCCCGAAAACAAAGCCCCGAACACCTGCAATCTTCAAACGCTTCTCCGCACAGCTTCCAAACAATAGCTTCCAGATCAAACAGAGCTTTCTTTAATTCCGCTCGAGAGCAATGAAAATGATGAGCTGAGGATGTAACTTGGTTTCCTTTCCCTTTGCAATTCGAAAATCAAAAAAGAATTGCGCATTTCCATAATTTTGCCCCGCGGAAAGGCTCATCCGCCATCTGGTATTTTTCTCATCAAAAGGAGATTAAGCGTTCAGACCGAGGTCTCTGAAAAGCTACAAGGGGCCAAGTAATACCAAGATAATGTGTATCTCCGTTAGCTCCGTCTAATGTCCTAGGACCCGGGTCTAGTTTTAAGGATAACGGCCTAATGGCTTTAATGGGCTTTGATTTTAGAAGTCATGTTCTGGATTCGAGTGTCTAAAATGAGCTTCAATCAAGACAGTCAGGAAATGAGAGGAACTCTGGTTGTTCATCTTCTTTGTTATCTCCATGTCAACTAACACCGGCTAGTATTAAGTCCTTGAAAAGCTGTAAGGTTTTTGCTTCACTTGGCAAGAGGGTCCGGAGGGGCAGCTACTCACTGGGCTGCCTTAAGTATCTTTCTGTGTTTCACTTGTAATTCCACATAGAGCCACTGGGGGTTTCTAGCGCAAAGAAGACTTTATGCAGAACATGTCTGGACCATTGATGGATCTTCTGTGTCCTTTCTATGATGTCCTTCTTGATGGTTGTGTACGGGACAGCCACATGTAGTCTAGGGGAGTGTATTGTCATACACTCCGCTTAGTAGGACTTCCCCTGAGGTTCAATGTAGCCAACTCTCTCCTGGTCACTACTGAGTTTCCCGCTGCGTTGGGTCCTAATGTTAGAAAAGGCCCATAATGCTGTTTCTGATAGTAGAAATGTATTTTTTTTATTGTCATTCCTTATTCAGAATCCAAAGCTTGAAATATGATGTGCTACCATCTGACATTTCGATTGTATACCGGCTGAGAGAGTGATATTTGTAAAGGAGTCTGGCTTCGCTTTCAGAAAGCCGAGGCTTAAATCCCACATTTTGCCTGATTTGTTGCCAGTTTCGGCTAATAAAAGTCGTGTTTTCTTTGGTCGTTTGCTTTGAAGCTCATGTTTGGAATCTTAGCCAATAGTTTCACTTAATCTGCTTAATCCACTGACGTTTCCATAGATTTATTATCCGTAAAGACTTTTTGGGTAACGTTAAGCATTGTCATTCACCAACCCAAACATTTATCGTTATAAACCTATAGTATGTATCTAAACATCAAATAAATGCATATAGTGGAGGAACTCCTAATATATATTATGGGGCTTGGACCATGGAAAATTGAGTGCGACGCGGACCGTTGTGACGCAGGCGCGCATGGGCGACGGAGGGCACGGAGGGGGGGGTGCAACGTAGATGCACGGCTGCCAGCGGTGTGCGTGCCGACGTGAGTGGTGGAGGTAGGACCCGCAGCGGTGCGCGCAACAGTGGGTAAATCAACCATTAAAGATGGTATAGGTGTTACCGTATAGCAATATTAAAGCTGTAATAAAAAAAAGACATGAAACAAGAAAAATAACTCCTTTGTCGCCGTGCGATCGCCTGCTTTATACTTCGCCGTTAATAAATTTCACCGCGTTCTTTCATACCGGGCGTTCTTTTTATTACACGGCAAAATAACGAACAGCATAAGGTAGTGATAAACGAGAGACACTTTGGTACTCTTTATTGGAAAGTCGACGGGAGGCAGAGTATAGACCCAATGACGCCGCTCCGGGAGCAAGCAGATTAAAATGATTTTATAGCTCTTCTTCTTGCGAGTGACGATGAAACTTTAAGGTCATAGGAAACCGTCAACCAGCTTCGCAAACACTGGATGTCAATAGCGACGAAAAAAAAGGGAGCCGGGGATATATTAGCTGGTGATTATGTGCGTATACGTGGATGTGACATTTTTATTAGAATGTCTGTTAGCGCATACAAATATATGGAGTAATAGCGGCCCTGATCGACAGGAGTATATGTCAATGTTGAAAGATGTAAAAATGAACTTATTGTACACATCAGATTTTGCCACCACTTGGAAATATCCAGGGATAGCTGTTGAATATTTTAAAAAATTATTTTTTAATGTATTTAATTTTTAACCTAAAAACCAGGATCATGTCGTAAATGAGGGAGACACAGAAGAATCATTTTTTGTGCAAATATATTTTACTCATTTCTTATAGTTACATGCGCTGTTTTTTATAAATAACTTTCTTAATATCTTATGGATTTTAACATTTTAGCTTCCTGCAAAAAAAGATGTTTTTAAAACAATAAATTGTATTCAAATTATATTATATTTTAAAACATTAAAACTTTTTTTTTCTTTTTTTTTTTCCAGATTTTGGCAATAATTTCCATCCTGTTTATTGTGTTGTCTACGATTGCCTTGTCGCTAAATACACTTCCAGAACTACAAGGTATAGATGAATTTGGGCAAACGACGGACAACCCTCAGCTTGCACACGTAGAAGCAGTCTGTATTGCGTGGTTTACAATGGAATACCTCCTGAGATTTCTATCATCGCCCAATAAATGGAAATTTTTTAAGGGACCACTTAATGTCATTGACTTGCTTGCCATCTTACCATACTACGTCACGATATTCCTCACAGAGTCCAACAAAAGTGTACTTCAGTTCCAGAACGTTCGGCGAGTGGTACAGATTTTCCGTATCATGAGGATTCTCAGAATTCTAAAGTTGGCGAGACACTCGACGGGCCTGCAATCCTTAGGTTTCACATTGAGGAGGAGCTATAATGAACTTGGACTTCTCATTCTATTCTTGGCTATGGGTATTATGATCTTTTCAAGCTTGGTCTTTTTTGCAGAAAAGGATGAGATTGACACAAAATTCAAAAGCATTCCAGCATCCTTTTGGTGGGCTACCATAACAATGACAACCGTTGGCTATGGAGACATCTACCCAAGAACGCTTCTTGGGAAGATAGTTGGCGGTTTGTGTTGTATCGCGGGAGTGTTGGTGATAGCTCTTCCCATTCCGATTATAGTAAATAATTTCTCAGAGTTCTACAAGGAACAGAAACGGCAGGAGAAAGCCATCAAACGAAGAGAAGCGCTCGAAAGGGCGAAAAGAAATGGTAGCATTGTCTCCATGAACATGAAAGATGCCTTTGCTCGTAGTATAGAACTCATGGACGTAGTTGTTGAGAAGACTGATGACGTTCCAGGGAAAAAAGATAAGGTTCAGGATAATCATTTGTCTCCGAGCAAATGGAAATGGACCAAGAGGACCCTATCAGAAACCAGCTCCAATAAATCTTTTGATGGAAAAGAACAGGGATCCCCTGAGAAGACTAGGTCTTGCTCTAGTCCTCAAAACCTTAACGTTCAGCAATTAGAGGATATGTATAACAAAATGGCAAAAACACAATCACAGCCTATACTTACTTCAAAAGAGTCCAATCCGTCTGGTAAACCGCCAGAGGAACTTGAGATGGAGACAATTCCTGGGCCAACGATCCCGCTGTTAACAACTCACAAGGAGGGCATCATTGATATGAGAAGCATGTCCAGCATAGACAGTTTCATTAGCTGTACTGCTGAATTTCCAGAATCTGTAAGGTCTTCACACAGTCCATTTGCAATTCTTCCATATAAAACTAATAAATATGCCGGGAAGGATCCTTCACGTGATCCTAGAGATGGTCGAGATAGGCCGCTGTCCTTGGATGTTAGTGGAGAGAGCTTTACTGAAATTTACCCCAAAGCTGATGGAAGTCGCCATTCTACATTTATTTTAGAAAGTCCGAAAAGCTTAGTGAAGGTCAAAAACCCTTTGATGTTAAGGTCCCTAAAAGTCAATTTTATGGAAGGCGATGGCGGTAACGTCCTACCCACCACCAACATACTGAGTCCTTCAGGACGTAGAGAAGTTCACTCTAAGCTTGACAGTTCTTTTTATTCTGACCAGTCAATAAGAAGTCCGGAAACTTCATTGTACACGACAGCCAGCGCTCGAACACCCTCCAAGTCTCCTGAAAAACACATGGCGATAGCTTTCACTTTTCACGATGCTAATGTAAATAAATATATTGACGCAGACACAGACGATGAGGGTCAGCTACTTGATGGCTTGGAATCCTGTCCTTCCAAAGAATTGCTGGGTAGCCTGAGCCCAAAATACAACATCGCCAACAGTGGTCATAGAAAGCAAAGAGATGCCGTCCACAGAACGGAAAAGAATCATCTGGAAAGTATTGCTTTATCAACTTCTTCGAAGTTCTTTGGTCAAAACTGCATTTACTCTGCAGAAGGTATTACTGGAAAAAGTCAGGGAAACCTGGAAACTGTCAAGGTAGAAAATCACATCTCACCTGAGGTTCACGTGCTACCGGGAGGGAGAGGACATTCAAATACATAGGACCCTAGTATTTGACGTACGGTTAAATAATAAAAGACAACAAAATAATGAGGAATGTTCATTCACGCACACTGAGCTTCTGCATGGCATGAATGAGGACTGAAGCTAGCGTCCCTTCCCTTTAGTCGGAGGGAAGGCGGAAAGAGGAAACAATGCAACGTTCCTCTCGAACAAACTCAAAGATGTTTCCTAAACCACGCTAAAGACGTCACAACTCGGATAGGAATATTTGCTAATATTTGATCTCCTTTAAAAGAAAAAACCTTTCTTGAAAGCCATTGTGACCAAATATGCCCCTAATTAACACAAACCTGCTTTTTTTAAAATTATTTAATTGTATACAGAGTTTTAAACTACATTTAACATAACGGTGAAAGTAAGACTACCGTGGGATTTATATTTTCATGCAATGCTGGGATTCTAAATGTGTAACAAACTCCGCGCTGGTTTTACTACGCTTGAAAGCGAACGAAATCTGGGAAATAACGGGGTTTCTCAAACATTTTCTTTTTTTTCGGTGTATAACGGTAAGGTTTAGTAGCGGGAGCACAGTCAAGGTGAGTTGCACCAGTTGATTTATTTTTACACCAGACGGAGTGGTATCAAAGAATCGGAAGGATATAATAGTGTAAAAATCAGGGCATTAAATATTTTATCTATAAAAAAAAAATAATAATAATAATATCACACAAAGGAATGTAAAGATTTTAGAAAATATATTTAATAGGTGAAAACGTATATTTTTTTGAGGGGGTTGGCGGAAGCATTTTGAATAATTTGCCTTTCGCGATATTTTTTTTTTCTATGATACATAAAAGATACTTAACATTTTGCACAACCGCTATAAGGAAGCTGTTTATAAAGATCATTGCACTTTAAAGTACTCACTACCTTAATTTGTGCCTGTAAATGCAATTTCTTTTTTCTTTTTTTTCTTTTTTTTTTCCTTTCTTCCTTTAGAAAGCATTACTGGGAAAAGGTTTGGTCTCAGCGGAATCTTGGTACATTTAGAATTTACTTTGTAAGATAGTAATGAATGAAAAAAAGTTTGCACTCGAGCCTTTGCACTGCTAAGAAATAAATGCAGTTGTTGGTGGGAGCCTCACGAACTAAGATACGGATTTTTTACACCACGCAACTGAATTATTAATTCTGAGACATTACGATCCACAGGAACTTATATTTCCCTTTTGAGCAATTCTAATTCTTTCGCACTACTTATTTTTTCAGGGATCGTTTAAATAACATTAGGGAAAAACGAAGCGCTCGAATAACCTATTAAGACATGTCTACTTGGCGCCTTAGGCAGAAATTCAGTTGGTCATAGCCAAACGCTCTAAAATAAAATTAAAAAAAAAAGAAAAAATTCAGAAAATTCCATAAATCTGTTCAAATGCGTGATGAAAATAAATGCATATGGAAAAAAAAAATTCTATCATGTTGAATAAGAAAAAAAACTTAAAAATATTTAATTTATGGGGTTGGATTTAATCCAGAATATTATTCCAATGAACACTTTCCAGATTTTGAAATTAATTATAAATCTAAGAATGTATTAAGAAATCATCCTGCGTTGAATGGGCCAGCACTTAAGCCATAAATTAAATTATACTTTTTAATTTTTATTGTTTTCGTTATATATTCAATGCAAACCAACAAAGCATTCCAGCCAAGCACTTTTTTGATACCAAAGCAAAGTACGTGCTTACTGAGGGAGATATCATTCATTCACTTTGCCAATTCCGTAAAAAAACAAAACTAAAGACTCTTAAAATATATAATATATATAGATATATATTATTATATATATATTATATATATAATAGTCCTTAATATTTATTATAACAATGGCAAGAATGGTTTTTGTAAGGCAAAATGAAAAAAAAAAATAATTTATTAAAAACTTATCCATAATAAAACTAATTTAAATTTATATATATAAAAAATTTTATTTTTAATATAATGCATTCCTGGTGCACATTCCCAAGTTCTTACAAGAACTAGTTTTTGTCATATTTTGTCTCTGTTTGTTTTATTCTGTGTAATTGTTATTTCTAAAATAAACTCTGGTTTAAAGAGAAATTATCAAATGACGTAGTGAATTAAATAAATAGACATATTTTACATATAGTGTTTTAAAATATGCGTTATTTTCAGTGTTTTTTTTTCCGTTTTTTCCCTTTTTTTCTGACATGTTCATGTGATAATTTCTCCTTAAATATCAGGTCACAAATGGTCGCCCACATCGAGAACCAAGTCTTTGGCTCCAAGAATCATCGATTAACTTGATAATATTTGACATATTGATAGTCTACATTCAATTGGTGCAACTCTCCTTGTACTCTGAAGCCTGGTGTCTCTTCTATCATGACGTCATTATATTGGGGGGGGGGGACATTTTATGTGGTTGGTTGTGGAAAAAAAGTATTTCTCATTGATATCAGGCGGGCAACACATTTTCCGTGGTGTGTCGTCACTTAACAGAGTAAGCGATTGTAAGTATGATGTCATTGTAAATCTTGTAATAAAATGTCGTTACATGTCATGGACGATGAATTTCAGGTTCGGCACTAAAGCCAGAGTAAAATGCAACGTGTTCGTAGACAATGTTTCATTCAACCATCATCTGCTGTAGAATTACAAATTTTATACCAATAAGTGGAACATTCTAATTTTTTTTTCGTATCTGAAACAATAGATTCTTTAGTTTTTTTTTCTTTATTGGACTTTCATTTTGAGGGCCGCATTGTGTGGTCCAAAAGAATATGTAATATAGACCTAAATGGACTGGCCGCATACCTGGAAACCGGGGGGGAATGCAAATCGAAGGTTTGACTCTCGCTGTCCGTGTTACATTAAGAAATAATAAAAGTCCATGATTAGGAAAACTGTGGTAGCCAATAAAATGGGACTTACTGAGCTCATTAAGTCATTTTAAGTCCATTTACATGACTTTTTTGGACTGTTAAAATCTATAAATATATATGCAATATCTGTTATATTTATGTTTTTCGTTAGTTATTTGTTGGTGTTGTTAACAGCTGACGTCACTTTTCAAACCCAACACTCTTGGTTGAAATGGGGAAAACATGGAAAATACCCACTATTTTTTTTCTCTAAAAACTAGTAAGGATGTAAAAAAAAAAATGGAGGATCAGCTCGCATTCCAATTTAGTTTCATCAAATTGAGCAAAATAATGTCTCCCTTTATATAAAAAAATTACCACTAGTAAAAGGTATTAGCATAATTGAATAGCTAGAGTAAACCATTTGGATTTTTTAAACACAATTTAAATAGTTTTTTTCCCTTTTTGTCCCATTTAAAGCACTAGCACCATTTGGGGTTTTTCCATTTTTTTCTCAATTTAATTTATTTATTTTTTGGCCCATTTAAAGCACTGTTATCTGTACTGTGTACAAAAAAAT
>VKOC01000010.1:7463469-7489517 GCA_009364415.1 Spea multiplicata
TCCATAGCATATTACGAAAGGATGGAAACCATGCTGGTCTCGTAATGCACAAATAAGCTAATTGCAGGATGACTGCCGTCCAGCTCCGAATAAGTCAAGGTTTAGGTAATGGCCGGAAAAAACTCAAATGAGTGAATTTAGAAGAGAGGAACCAGGTAGGTATCAGGTAGGTTGGAGAGCGGTGGCAACTTGCTTGGATGATGTATCCTAGTGATTGAGGTGGTCGACCGCCATGATGTGATGTTGAGGGATAATCCAAGTTCTCCAAGGCCCATGAGGAACGGGTCATCGGCTAAAGTAGAAATGGAAATGTTAATGTTAATATGAGACCACCTTTGCAAAAAAAGAAGCAGAGAGCCTAGTCGGCATTTGCCTGGACCTCCTATTTTTTGGTCGAAGATAAGATTGGGGATTCCTAGTGAAGTCCTAGGTCAATAGCATGCAATTTCCAGCCTCTGGGGCATTAGGCTTTTATGTTGGTCTAAAGAAAACATTTCAGAAGGTGTTCTTCATGTCCTCCTAGTCAATGGTCCTACAAGAACCTTATTCAGGATAACATCAAAGGACGTGGGTGAAGAGGTCTCCATGTTTCGGCCAGATTACTTCTGAGGAAGCCCAAGGCTCTGGAGGTGCGGAGGAGAAGCTTTTATTTTACATTTTTGTATAGTTTTGTTTTAATGATGATGTTGGGCTCCAGGCGGAGCTCGGTTGTAACATTTTTGTTTAGTAAAGATTTATATGGGCTTTAATCGTTCTTGGTTCTACTTTTTCGGCACAGGATGATGTGGTCTAATGCATTACCTCGAACTGAGAAGCAGAATCATCAGACGGGCGATGGGAAAGCACTTATAATGCATTGAGGAAAAGTTGACTCTTTCTTGTTTCTATGCACCAGAAAAGCTGAGGAAGGAAAGAGGGATTTGGGTCTCAATGGTTGGCTGTCACTCCTAAGAAAGCACCCTTGGGTGGCAGTTAAGTGATTGTGGGAATCTGTAGTATGGTCATGTAGCGTCTGTGATGAGGGGTAGATTTGATTGAAGCGGGTGCACTGGGTGAAAGGATCTCTAAAGTATAGCCGGACGGGCGATAATAAAGCTGCCCTGGCACTTTAAGTTTGGCGGCCTCCTGGTGGAACCAATGGCTGGATATGGGTGGCCACACACTTCGTCTTTATGTTCCTACCACTAGCCACACACTGCAGCACTGGGTCTACCGCAGGAGCCAAAAGGGCAGTGAGTGGTAAGAGGGGCAGTGGGGTTATGCCAGTACCTTTTCATTTATTGGGGGTATTTGTGTAACTGAGTGGGACACGAGTAGGCTTTTTACATGGTCTGTGGCAGCCAATACTGTGTTGGGTTATTTGCACTCTGTAGTCTTTTGACCGTGGGTCCGGCTCTTTTTTTCTTGTTAGTTTCCCACAGGGGATGACCGTTAAAGGGACGCCGTCATTTAACTCCCAAATATCTAGGGAATGTAACAAATCCATATGATTTTCCCCCGATTTATTGTCTTATAGCGGAATCACCTGCTTTTCTATAAGTCATAAAGCGCGGAGGGAATGAAATAAGGCACCCAGGTGATGATAAAGTACATTTGGATGGCAAACACCAATAGCCCAAGCTGATAATGGGATTCTTATAAATAAATAATAGGGTGGATTAAGGAACTCCAAAACACATTAAAGAAATCTTGATGTTATCGCCGCGTTCTATAGAGTATTATGGATGGAAATCATTACAGACACATTTGTTTATTAAGCACTTGTGAGCGTTCGGATGCCAGCTCCCTACTTTCCTTATTATCAAGATGGACTTTTAAGACATCTTAAAGATGGAGGACGATACAGAGTTTCCAGAGTCTTCATGATTAAACTTCTCGGCCCCATTCGGCCACAGTGTGTTTCCTACTGGCTGCTGTTACATCAAAGTAATTGTGTATCCGGCGGGAAACCAGGGGTCGCGGACTGATCTGGAACACTTCCTTGCAACAGGAGTTTACTGGAGTTCCGTGAAGAGAACTTGGAGTGTCTACAACCCAGTGTCCAATACAGGATAGACGGAGCCGAGCTCGACGAGGCTCACACACTTCCAAAAAGGAGACATTGGGCGCAAACATTAATATTCCTTTAAATTGTCTCACTAGACGTTGGCGTGGCTTCCCTTCCATCCTCGCGCCTTTCTATGTTTACCGCAGCGCCGGCAGAACCTTCCAGCATTCATTCAAAAAATCCCATTTATGTGACTTTTGTATATATAACGCTGAGCCGAACACATGGTATATGTCACAAGTAAACGCTTCCCTGCGAGCCTGGGCTACTTTATCTCATACTTCGCAAGGAATGCCCTCTGTAACATAAACAGAGGTATTCCCAGTTACTCCATCACAAAGACTCTTGATCATGAGGTGAACGTTCTTGGGGATGTCCCTTTTCCAAAGCAATTCCACGTGAAAGGAAAAATCCCTCCGTGTGCCTCTCCATCGAGTGCGTTATCCTTAATCGTCGAGAGGTTGAGTTCTTGAAATCTGAGGGTCGTTTTGTTTTTTTACCAGTGAGTGAGGTCACCTTCAGAATCTACAAGCCTCAAAGAATTGCGTGTAATTTATTGTGTCCCAAAATCAGATAAATTCTAAGAATTCTACATTTTTTTGCTCATGTCAACCGTTGCCTAAAATGGTTCCAGTGCGGGAATTTTAGGCTCATGTCAAAGGATGACTTTGGTGTTCAGTTAAAAATGGTCAGTCCTAGTTCATTCCCTAATATCTACCACTTTGTAACTGGGGCCAACTGGGAACATTCCGGTGTGTGGGGGGGGGGACACACCAAAGGATACAATCTATTCCGCAAGCCCTGGCATCCTGATTGGCCAGCAGGTAGAAGTTGGGAGGTACGCAACAATGAATCAAATTGCGGATTCAATGAACATGGCGATGGAGGTTTGAATCAGATGTCCTTCTTGACTCTTCCAGATGTCCTCCTTGGGGCCAAAGACAATGAGATTGTTATTTTTTATTTTTTAATGGGAATTATTATTAATAAGATCCGCATATTAAGTTCTTAAACAATCTCCAAAGCCAAGTCTCCATGATTGGATAAAAATATGTTTTATGAGACTTTCGATACAGCGGATTCTACTCAACGAGGGCGAAGGTTACATCAAAGTGACATCATTGTAGTGTTCGACCTTTTATTTCACATGTAGTAATGGAACTCTAATGTATTGCTATGGAAACCTTTCATCCGGCATTTGAAGCCCCACCCACGAGGTCACCGATTGGCTGATAAACCGCCCTATTAATCCGTGTTACCGCATTTTAAAACCCCCTTTAATCTCCCGGAAGACATCAGACCATTAAGGTCCATTACTTGGGACTTAACGCCTTCTCATTCACTAATTGCCATCGTTAGTAAGACGAGGTGTTGGGGGAGGGGTCACTCTGGGAGCGCTAATTTCTCAAACTGAATTTAACAAAATAAATATTTTATGAAAAGCAACTTAATGTATTTTCTTTACGTCACTAAAGAGTTTTCCCGCAATGATTTCCTGAGGACAGAGACCGCAAAACTTGTGATCTTTAGACCTCTTGGCTATCTGGCAACTTTTCTCATAGAAACATGCCGGCAGATCGGCCCCATCCGGCCCCCTTAACCTTAACCAGTCGTTGGTCTCGTCTTAGATTCAGGAGCAGTATGCCTTTCCCATGCATGTTTAAATCCCCTCACTGTGTTACCCTCTACCACTTCTGCTGGGAGACGGTTCCACTTATCTACCACCATCTCGATTATTACCATACAGCAGAGAATCTTATAAATTCTAGGATTTCTGCCTTTGAAGACAATAGAGATTTAGGATTTGTTTCAAAGATTTATTATTCCCAGTGTTTTGAACCCAAACCACAATAGCAATAGATAAGGTTAAAGCGACAAATGAATATTTTTTTTAATATTCCTTTTTTTTTTCCCATTTTTTCAGTAGCGCAGAGAAAAAAAAAAATACATTTTCTGCAAAGCGCTCGACCTCACTGGATTACTTACTCCAAGTCTCGTTATAACCTTTGTAATCTCTTAATCTACCTGCCCAACAATGGAAAGAGATAAAAACAGATTAAGTTATAATCTAAATTCAGAATCTCGGAGAGTCCTTTCCCCCGTTTGATAATTTTGCTTCATAATTCTGCTTCGGCCTCCCGAAATCTTTTGGGGATTCCGTTAAAAAAAAAAAAATGAAATTCTTCTTGTTGGGCAGAGTTTTGAGGACAGCGTTCGTTGGCTGCGTAGGAATCACAATATCTCCTCCGAAAATGGAGGCTATCAGTTATGGGTTGTGTCTCGAAGCCAGCCGTTAACCAGGACCATTTGTACCAATACCTGTAACTGGTATTTAATCACATATCCCAGTAAAGCCAAAAGAGAGACAATGATACCAACCAGGAACTGTTCCTCCGGGCCCTTCAAAAGGGTCCAAGGTCATGTCGGCTCCTCTTAATGTTCTATTGGTCCAGGAACGATGGAGTCTTTAGTTGAGGTCCATACCTTTTATTGGAGGCAAAGCAATGGCGGCTGTAGATTTCTGACACATAGATGACCCGGCTGTGATGGTGGCATGACTCTCCATTTACTCTACAAATTTCAAATTGCCAACATCAAGACATGTCGGCTCCCACAAGAACGGCCATAATATACAGTATATGCTACAATTATTGTCGCTCTGAGTCCTGAAACAGGGGCATGGAGGACCGGAAAGGAATTCTGATGACTGCCCAGTTGCCCCCTTGCAGACAAGTCCACTGGACCCACTGGATCTTCAATGTCTTGTGTTTTGGGCCACTTTTAAAAGGACGCCGGACACCAAGGACCCCATATTTGTATTTGTCCAAGAAAGATGGAGTCTCCAGTTGAGGTCCATACCTTTTATTGGACCAACGAGATTTAATGCCACGTTACATTTCAGAACCTCAAGGATCTGCATCCTCAGAGATCTCCTTCCATCCCCCCGCTACATCACTATATTATAAGGATGACATCATGAGAAAGTACGCAGAAGGGACCAAACACTCGGTGATGTCACAGTGTAATATTTATTAAAGATATCCCAGTGAAATTTCACTTTTAAGTTGCGTTTAGGTGGAATCGACATATTCACATAGCCTTCAATACAACGTCTATTTTTCTCTTTAATTTTAAATGAAACGTAATGTATTCTATTCTTCCGTAAACAATAGGAATAGTAAAAAGGGATCCAACGTAAACATTGGCAGGAGTCCATATTTTCAGACAAAGTCAATGGGGAGCAGGTGTTTGGAGCACGATAGAGTCCCGGGGATTAGCACGATATTGTATGAAAAACGACGGAGCGCGGCTGCCGGAGGATCTCATGATTTTCGGCGTTTAAATGGCTTTTAATTGTTGCAATTCAGTCGCTAAGGCCGCGTTTTATTATACCGCATATCTTGGCCTTAATTAGATCTCCTCTTCAGAAATCTATCATAAATTTTCCGATTGTGGAGGATATATAAAAATCTATGATACAGAGGAAGAGAAAAAAATAATTATTATTAACCAAAAAGTATATATTTTTAACAAAAAAAAAAAAGTTAAAAAACGGCGATGATTTGAGAAATAAATTATAAAAAATTATATATTTTTTTTTATTAAGAAAAACACAGTATTAAATTAAATCTAAAAATGGAACCAGATACCATTTTTTTTATATAATTTATATTAATTTTTATCAGTTAGAAAAACAGCAAAAAAGATCAAGATGATCATTAAAACAAAACTTCTTTTTTTTTTAAATAAAAAATTAATTTTGAACCGGATCGCTTCTTTTTTTTTTTTTTTATATATAAAATCCGTATTAAGTGAACCATTAAAAGCCCTAAATTAATTAACCACCAGCTGCTAGTAAGCATTGATTAGCGCAATTTGCCAAAAACGCTACAACTTATGCTTATCACACTAGGGGCTCTGGCTGGTGTTATAAAAGCAGGGGCAGGCTTAATAGGACTTGGGCCGGCTGAATGTATGGGAGTTATAGTCCGACCAAGGCTGGTTGGGTATTGCTGTACAAGACATAACTGATATGGAAGACGAAACATTCAGTTAAAAATATCATAGTTATCATTTAATTAAAAAGTTTTGGCCCCCCCCCCCCCCCAAAAAAGTTTCACTCTATATAGGCTGGAAAATATCTCAACCTCGTCTATAAAATTTAAAATTTTATGTTTATCCAACAAATATATTGTCGATTTCAGCCAAATATTCATGTGACAGCAGACTCATTAATTAATAATTTTCCATCTGTTGGAAAAAAACTGGAATGACTTTAGAAAAGGGATCGGCGGAGAAATAAATTCCACGTAGAATTAGTCTTTTTTTTTTTTTTTTTTTCTACTTCGGCCTTTTGAATTGAAGGTTTCACTTTGTTTGGCGATTTTCTTTTCTTTTCTTTTTTTTGTCTACACAAAGAGCTGAGGATGAAAAGAGAATCCCTATCTCTGCCTCCCAGACCCCGAACTAATTGGACGTAGTTGTTGGTAATTAAAAGGTTGATTGGTCTCTGCTTGGTGATGGCTGCACGCGCCGGTGGGATGCGGATAAGAGGGACGGATGGACCGGAGAGATTACCCTTCTGGACAAATAAACGCGTGGGTTCCCCGGCGCGTTTCCATCGCGCTGGAAGATACCGGTGTCTCCCAACGCAGGATTTATTTATCGCAGAAGGAAAAAAAAATGCTAACGCGACACTGTTCTCGTTTTGGCGCAGAAACCCAGAATTAGCCAGCAGATCGGCCCCCCGTCGGCCTCGTCTGGTCGCCCGTTTCTCCTGCTGTAAAGACTCAAACCTTAATCTCGTCTTAGATTCAGGAGCCGTATGCCTACCCCATGCATGTTTAAATCCCCTTCCTGTATTAGCCTCTACCACGTCTGCTGGGAGGCTGTTACACGTATCCACTACCCTCTCAGTAGAGTATATCTGTATGATAGGAGTTAGAAGTCCCCAAAGCCACAGCAAGACAAATCGACCTCTAGATTTTTGACGTATAGACGACGCGGCTGTGATGGCGGCATGACTTGTCTCCATTAACCCTACAAATGACAAACTGCCAAGATCGAGACATGTCGGCTCCAACAAGAATGGCCACAATATACCGGCATATGCTAAAGCAGGGACACGGACGGTCGGGAAAGAAGTCTGATGGCTGCCCAGTTGCCCCTTGCAGACATGTCTTGGGGGTGGCTTGCGCTGGTCTATTGGATATCCAATGTCTCGTGTTTTGAGGCCCCTTTTAAAAGACACTGGACCCCTCCCTACCCCTGGCATAAAATCTAGAATACCTCAATGTCAGAATAATATCAGCTCAACACAAATCCTACCATTCTTCCGCCGCCAACATTGCATCATACGGGCAACATCCCCATGACATCGCTCTCTATCACCTTGAGCAACAACATAAAGGGGGTCCTGGGCACCTTTAGCGGTCCGCAGACCAACATTGGAGCACAGTTGCTCTGGATCACCAGAGTATCCTTTCTCGCCACCGAGGTCTATTCACTAAACATTGACGAGTCAAATAATTTAATCTCGCCGTATTAACTACATATGTCCATCCGCTATATGTTCCTCTATACGGAATTCAATGTACCGGGATTCTTAGTGAATAAACCCTTACTGCATTCATGTCTCCTTGGTTGTAAGGAAGGAGTTAACTTGCGCTGTACTTCGCACTGTGGCCTGTAGGGGGAGCTCCTTTCCTCCATTCAAATTGCAACTTCAAATTCTCTCTTAGAATAACTCAGGGAAGGATTGCAGAGAGAGAGGGAGAGAGAGAGAGAGGGAGAGAGAGAGAGAGAGAGAGAGAGGGGGGAGAAAAAGGCATCCAGACTTGTTGATCTCCATTAAGAGCCTCCAGAAACCCAGAAAAGATCAGCTCTGGATGTGAATTCACCTCCTTTCCACCTGGAATAATGGAGGCTCTGAATTAGCTCCTGGGAGAAAGAATCCAAAGGATTATCAAGAGATCTTCCTCTTACAAGCAGGGGGTGGGGGGGATCACTGCACAGACTGGATTACTGTGATATATGCTCTAGAGCCTGGCAAAGAAGGTATGGTTCCTATACATCCTATACCCCCCCCCATGCATGCATTGCTGGCTGCACAATTCATATATTCTGCTTATTTCATCAGGGCAGGTGGGGGTTTCAATGGCTCCTGGGCTGCATGTGCCTTGAGTTTGATATGAAGCATTATTACAGGAGAGGCAGGACAAGGCTGATGCTTCTGTGCTTAAAGCAACAGTGTATATTTTTTGTCTAAAAGATGTGGCTTAAACCTCAGAGGTAGCAAGGTGTGTGTCCTGGTGGGCTTATTCCCCCTCCTGGCATTAAATGGTTAATGGAAAGGGACTGAGGGAAATCAAGCCAATTTACTGATACTCTGCTCAATGCAGGTGGCAACAAATAGCAATTATGTTGCATTTAATTGCTTCATTGATATAAACATTTCTTTTTTAAGGTAAAAAAAACAGTCTTTTATAGCATATATTTCTGGAGATTTTGATAACATTATTTAATTCTGGCACCATATACCAGTTAGTTACTCTATGGGCCAGCGGGTGATAATTTAACTTAAAATACACTCATTTTTATTTTTTTTGGGGGGGGGTTGTATACACATTATTAGTGTTGCTTTGCTCATAATTTGTACATTTATTGCAAAAATTGAGATTTTTTTTAAATTTAAGATATATATATATATATATTTTTTTTTTTTTTGAAACACCAGCTATAGATCATCAATAAGTCTTTCTTGACCCTGGGTGCTATAAAAAAACAGTCCCAGTTCCACTTCGCCAGTCCTAATACACGCGTGAACTTGGTGTGACTCCCGAAATCTCCCCAAATCATTAGGAAACTTTATTCTGTGTGTAACCCCCATGTGTGCTTTGGGAGGGAACAGCAACCCAGAGCTAAAAAAAAGGCATTTTTTAATTATGCCAAAATTCTAAAAAAAAAAATGTAATGTTTCCATATTATGGAATGCTTGTAAATATTGTATGTGGGTATAGATCATTAACGATACGTGTGTGTGTATATTATATATAACATGTATAACATATATGTGTTTTGTATGTCATGCAGGCAGTATTTATGTGTGTCTGGAGGATAATGTATCCGGATCCGGTGTAGTTTAATATATATGTTTGTATGTTTATATAGACGTATTTGCAGTGTTTATGTGTGTCTGGAGGATAATGTATCCAGATACTGGTGTAGTTTATTCCCCCCCCCCCCCCCTGTGCGCTATCCATCAAATGTGTAAATAAAACACAGGTCAATACTGCAAAGCACCCTGAGTATTTGTGTATCCAGTGATCTAATAGGATTGATTAAGGGCCGGTGCTGAGGAAGGCATGGGGAGAGCTGGGGGAGAGCTGGGGGAGTGTTAGTGGAGCTGTGGTTCCAGCACCATCCATATGGACAGCTCCCTGTAGCTGGTGAGCTCCATATAGTCTTCAGTCTTGCACAGCCAGCAGCAGCCCCAAGGAGATCTCCATGGGTCCTGCTTTAGGAGATTACCGAGGCTATTTGTTCGTCTGATTAATGGATAAACCACCTGACACTGTGTGAAGGATGCTCTTGCTTATTTTGTAGGTCATCTGGATTCTCTAGACGCCACAGGAGGGGGGAAAAAAAATGTCCCACCACCTTCTTCTCTCTTGCGCTGCTCTCAGGATGGAGGCGAAGGAAGGGCGAGTGGAGGTCCATGTGTGAGGCTTGATTGACCCAACTCTAGACAAGTCCTGTTTCCGCGTTTCCACAGCCTTGTTCTCGTCCACAGAAATGCCAGGGTGGATGAATAAACATGGATCTCGGTCTACTACCTCCTTGCCTCCAGACCCCATGGACATTATCCGAAGCAAGTCCTGCTCCAGGAGGGTGAAGCTCAATGTTGGGGGTCTGGCTCATGAAGTTTTGTGGAGGACCCTAGACAGGTTGCCCCGCACCAGGTTGGGCAAGCTTAGAGATTGCAACACTCATGAGTCCCTCATGGAAATTTGCGATGACTACAACCTGGAGGAGAACGAGTATTTTTTCGACCGGCACCCGGGGGCATTCACTTCTATTTTAAACTTTTATCGCACCGGGAAATTGCATATGATGGAGGAGATGTGCGCGTTGTCCTTCAGCCAAGAGCTGGACTATTGGGGTATTGATGAGATCTACCTGGAGTCATGTTGCCAGGCCAGGTACCATCAAAAGAAGGAACAGATGAACGAGGAGTTGAAAAGAGAAGCGGAGACCTTGAGGGAGAGAGAGGGGGAAGAGTTTGACAATACCTGTTGTGCGGTTAAGAGGAAAAAACTATGGGATTTGTTAGAGAAACCCAACTCATCTGTAGCAGCCAAGGTGAGTGACGTTTCTGTAACCATGTGCATTAAACGTTAGTAAAATCTCTATCGTTTACGTCTAATACGTTGCTGCGGAGGATATTTTTTGGGGGAAGCTTTATATCGGCCCCTTGCTCCAGTAGCATACAGGAAGTGCTCAAGTGACTAATTGCAGGAGGCAATGGCTTCCCCCGGCTTACTGGGGGAAAAAAAAAACAAACAAAACATATACTTATAATTTTTCAAACCTAGACATAGAAAAAAAAAGTATATATTTGGATCCATTACACGCTTTTGAGTTTTAAGCTTTTTTTTTTTTTTTTAACTGTTTGTGGGTAACTTTCCCAACTGAGAACAGAACCTCCTTTCTTTATCTTTGGTTGACGGTCGAATCCAAACAGAAGGGTCCGACGTAATGCATGGAGGAGCTGAAATCTTGGTTTGTCTTTTGCCAGTTATTAGCCTAAAATCAATAGTTTTTTTTTTCCTATTATTGTGAATAACGTTTACTGTCGTTACTGGCGGTGAGGAGCCCGCTATACCGTCTTCCCGTCCCACCCAATGCCTGTAATCATATAATATCGATGCTGTTTTATACGGTCAAACGAAATTATCATTAGTAAAATGGGGAAGGGTGAAATTTAGCGTTGTATATCTCCAGCTTGGTGGCGTTCGGGGTCGGTTGTCAACCAAATAGTCGCCCTCTCTAAATGAGCGCTCCATTTTTATACATTTAGAATGCAAGTGTAGGCTTTGTGGAAGCTTCCGTTGCTCCCTTGTTGGGTATCAGACCGGCTTCTACAAATTGGGGGGCATTTTCTGAGGGTGATAGATGCTGTATTCTGCCCAGATCATCAGGACTGTCCTCCATGCTTCAAACACATTGGGGTTTATCTTAACGAGTGTTTGGTTAGTCTCCCAAAGACCCGCCAAAGAATTACCGATAAGACCTCGGCGTGTCCTAAAGATCGGGGGACCCAAGCCAGCCAAACCACAAACATGTTTAAGTTACTTTGTAGCAGTGGGAGCTGCGGAGCGTTAGAAGACACTTTGGGGAACCAATCCCTCCAAGTCCAAGCTGTTGCCTATACTGACGTCCACCGGACATGTCCTAGGACACGTATCACGCATGGAATTATCACAGGTGTCATAGTGAGCTCGTCGTAGTAGAGTTGGTGAGGTTGTCTGAGGTGTCCGGACTGTAATTGTCACCATAAAGCAAAGAATGTGATTTCAATTTGCAGTGATGGGGGGGAAAAGCCAGCGTTTGGAGAAGACATTATTGCGAATGCGATAAATGTTAAGGCGTTATTGATTTTACAAGACGAGGGCAAAATGCCAGGGCCTCTTCCACACCGACGATGGTGCCGCTCGGGTTAGTAAGGTTTACTGATGCCTTTCTTCAAGTATGTAGCAGGCGTATCCATCACAAGCAATGATGGTGGATGGACCATTTGGTCCTTTTTTTCGGCTTGCCTATTGCTTAACTTAACAAAAGACGAGTATTTCATCTATTCCCTGCTGAGCATACTCATATGTCTGTGGCAAACTTACTTCCGTGTTTACCACCTCTGCTGCAAGGCAGAGAACTCGGTGTTCTTGTAATGTGGAAGACTAGAGCCTGTCCATGGCATTTGGTCTTCACCCTTCTTGAGTTCTGGTGAATGCAGGTGTACCCATGTTTAACCCACCACTCAATCATCCCATCGTACTGGACTTTCTTGTCTCTTCGAGTGTTCTGTAGTAGACCTTGAGTCTTATCTGGATCTCCATGATGGTTGCACTAAGTAGATGGTCACACAGTGTCACAACATTCCCATCACACCTTGTGTCCTCAAGTATCCAATAGTATACCTTGAATCTTATCTGGATCTCCATCTTGATGATGCCACCAAGAGACTGGTCACCTCACCACAACCCCTCATTGATAGGTGGCCGGCCAACAGGTGGCTCACTGCCTGTCCTTGAATTACAACCCCCCCCCCCCGTGACCCCCTAGGCGGTTCAAGCATGGGCAAAAAGTCATGGCAACCAGAGAGTGACCAATGGCTGAATCAGGCCCCGTCGGGACGGTGTCCTAAATTATTAGTTTCAATCACGCGGCGCCTTTACGGAATCGGTCTGACCTACGAAACTAGAATTTTAATATAAGCCAAAAAATGTCTTTTTTTTATTTATTTCAAACTGGAC
The DNA here is from genome assembly GCA_009364415.1 of Spea multiplicata. NCBI lineage: Eukaryota > Metazoa > Chordata > Amphibia > Anura > Pelobatidae > Spea > Spea multiplicata. The sequence continues at coordinate 7,476,049 of VKOC01000010.1, forward strand.
AAACATTAAAACAGACATTTTTTGGATGCAAGCGACAGACACTCCGTTAAGCCTGCCTTGTGTTAAAATGTATTCTTCAATTAAAGGCAGTAAAAATAATATAATACGTAATGTGTCGCAAGATCACTGGCAGCTCAAGTGTTAAGTCATAATCTGTGAAAATACGCCAAAATATGCAGTTTTAGTTACAAAAAAAAGGCTAATGCTATCAAATGTACATGAATTACGCTTGGATTGTTCCAAAAAAAGCTATTCTTTTGGTCTATTATTAACCGTTACTCTTTTTTTTTTTTAAGTAACAAAATTCTGATTGGGCTCAGCAGGTATCGGGAATTTAAATAAATTTCTCTTTTTGGGCTTGATAAGCGAAGACTTTGTGAATTGATAAATATTATAAGTATTACCAGCGACGTCTTGATGGAAAGATCCACGGGGATATAATATTCTGCGTCATTGGCTTTATAGAGTCATATAATTATATTTATTATTAGATGTCTTATTATAACTTTCCTGTCCGGGATTGGTGCGATGCGTCATGTGTTTCTTCTGGGTTGTTGGCATAACTGGGAAGTGTCGGGGTTTTTGCCCCGGAGTCTCAGGGTTTTTGCCCCAATCTCACGGTCTCGGGGTGAAGGGGTATTCTCCCCCCCCCCCCGCTGTGATCATATATATGACTCCCAATTGGTATGTTCCCTGCTTGAATGCAGGTGACTCAATTTAGTGTCTCTCTTTAATGGTTTCCAAGGTAGTAGAGCCAATTGGATGACACATTTGGCGAGTCACTACATGTACTATTAAATGGTTAATATTTTAAAAGTCTCGGGGGCCGCTCATTTAGAAAGTTCCTGTCCTGAGGTCCCCGTCATCCTTTATAGGACAGCGGCTGTGGACGGGGAGGCTGGGGGTGATGACCTGGGTCAGGCCTGGGTCAGTGCCGAAGGTAAATAGTGGTGTAGATGTGAGTGTGAGTGTGAGTGTGTGTATGTGTGTATGTATGTGTATATATATATATATATATAATAATATGTGTGTAAATTCTTATATGTTGTTAATATACTTAAACCTACCCTTTATACCCCCCCCTCCTCCTTCTTCCCTTACTTATAGGAAATATTAACATAATCATCTACATAAAATATCTGACTTTTCAGATTTTTTTGTTGTCGCGGATGAGGTGTCCGTCGTGTCCGTCGTATCCGTTGAGCGTAAGGAAAAGCCGAATCAGAACGTGCTGATGGGGGTCACCTTGAACGCCCGCGGCACCCAAAGGGTTGCGTGATTATTATTCCCCCCCCCCCGAAGCTAACAATGATTGAAACGCGCACCTTACACCTCTGTGTGCAATTTTATATTGGTAATTTAAAACGCCAAACAATGGTCGGCGACTGCAAGTGAAAGACGATCCCGACGAAGCGACGAAGGCGACGAGCCACGGCCCGGATATCGAATCCGCCCCGGGGGAAATAAGAGACGTTCCCCCGTGAAAAGCGAGCGGCCGTCTCTGGGGTTAACCCGCTGACGGAGGGCCGGTCGGACGGTTTAATGTCGCGTTCAATACAAGTCTACGTTACGGCAAAACAAATTAGGGAATTGTCCATCTTTTCAACGCCGCCAAGTTCTGATTTATTAAAACGCTCGGCCCGATGAAGGATTTGCGGCTCCCGCGGATCTCGGCTTCTAAGTGTAAATGATATCGTTATGTTTGCCGCGAGCTTTTATTTCAGACCTAATTATTATGTCATCCGGGCCGCTCCGACGACGGTCTTTCCGTTTCCTATTGATGTTACGCTTTGTATATTCTGGAGAACTCTGTCGTTTAACGGCGGTTATAGATCCGTTTCCAGGCCAGAGACACGTTGCGGGTTCTTTGATTTATTCTGGAAACCGTCGGCTTGTGATTAAACACCCCTGGGCACAATAGGTCGGGGATGTGACTTTTTTTTTTAACAGAAAAACTGTGTTTTTCTCATAATTCTAATAATAAGATTTTTTTTTTTTTTTTTTACTCATCTGCGGGATTGTCTAACTAGCAGTGGAAATTTACAATTGTCTTCCGTCTTTAAAGTGGTCAACCTCGTGTCTTTTGAGTGTAGGAACCATAAAGGAACAATTCGCTCCCAGCCGCCGACGCTAATTCACGTCTCCGAGAGCAGTCGGCACTTGAATAAATTCCTCTCTCGATGCCTCTCGTTGTTCCAAATGAAAACGGCGCCTGGTGAATATGCCGGTTCTCAGGCTCTAGAATTAACGTCCAATTTCCCTTCTTTCTACCTCGAAACCGTGAGAGCGTAATCCACTTCTTAGATGCACGGTCTTTTTTCATCGGCCGGACTTGGAAGAGCCGGTCCCCCCCCCCCCCAAGTCATCATGTCACCCTTCTAGTGTTGCATTAGATATTCCTGCCGTGAAGATTGTCCCGGAATATAAAAATAATCCCGGGTAGATTTATTCAGCATGCCCAATTTCCAAAAGTAAGAATTACTTTTTTTTATCCACCGTGAACGTAGAAGCAGAGAACCTGCCGGTGGATCCGACCCGTTAAGCCCGTCTCTATTTACCGTAAAGTCCCAATTATGTTGCAGAGAATATTTTTTTTTAATCAGGTTTTTTTTTTGGATGAAGGAGTTGAGATCCACTTTTATTACCTGGAAAGTTCGGAAACTAAATGAAAAAAAATATCAAACTAAAAACTACTTGGAAAGATTACTTGAAAGTGACCTCATATTTGAGCTGAACGAAGACCCGTTGGGATGAAGTCACCATAAGAGGTTCCTTAAGGTTCCTTCATACCCCCAATATATGGAGCGTATGAGGTCATAATTGTGTACGATATGTTACTTGTTTCCTTTAACTCGCTTACACTCGCTTATGACCAGCTTACATTTATTTCTAATCTTACAATCATGATACATAGGTCAAGAAGTCAACTTGTTGGAAGACATCCAATGTGCCGAGGGCCATTGGTTCCAGTATCCCAATGTCTTGGTTTTGAGATATGTTTATCTGGGCAAATGTGAAGAAGTTGCCCTCACGAACCATTGGACCTTTCATGTAGATGGACCTTAATGTGTTACTTTGTGTCTGTCAGTACGAACCACTGTACGGAAGTTACAATACCCACCATTAAGAAGTCATTTGCTTTAAGGCTGGGGTCGGTTACGGCCATGAACCATATCTTATTGCGAAGGACGAGGGGAATCGGACGTCGCGTCTGAGCTCCAATTGTTGCAGACGTACGGAGTTCCAGTTTAGGTTTTCCAGTTTTGATCCATCGCGTGGTGGGTTGCCAACGTTCAGCCGTACCGCCGAGCTACGTGAGACGGCCAAATATTTATATACAAGCCCTTTTCGTATGATAAGAATCCCGTTAATCTATTTCTCGTTACCAGATAATTTGTAACACATGTAACAGGGAACACACGTAAACTGGGAAGAATGAGTCAACGCAGGAGGTAAAATCAGGACATCTTAAGTCAAAAAGAATGTTGATCGAAGCTTTTCTCGTTATTTCAGTCGAGACAATTCCGTGGATTTCTCGGGCATATGAAAGATTAAGAGTGGCAAATAATGTCCTTTAATGGCTATAAAAGCCTTCGTAGGTGGAAATGAAACCTTAATTATGAAGTGCAAATCTTGGATTAATAAGCAAATGATCCTTTGCGGTTCCTGGAGAGCGACAAATACCACCTCCGGCTTGGTACATAGTGATGATTATGGAGCTGTCCAAATACAGATGGAATGATGAGGCAGGCGGTTGTGACAAACCTAAATAAAGATTGTTTATGTAGGTGGTGTCCTTATGCATGTAGGTGGTGCCCTTATGCATGTAGGTGGTGCCCTTATGCATGTAGGTGGTGTCCGTATGCATGTAGGTGGTGTCCGTATGCATGTAGGTGGTGTTCTTATGCATGGATGTCCATAAAGTAGAGAATTTGTTCTGTGGTTGTCTCCATTCTTCATGTGTGAGCAATAATTACCCCATTATTTGAAGCACAGGGCAAGATTGTGTTATTTTCCAATGTTATCCCTTCTACCCATGCATACAAAGGGCTCTTTTGAGGTGGATGAACCCCTCTAAACTTCACCACCAAGACCCTTCCATCACGTTCCCTACCCTGTCCTTCGTTATTATCCTTCCCCAGGGCCGGCCCAAGACATAGTGCCGCCAGGGGCGAAGTTTGAAATGACGCCCCCCCCCCTGCCGACGCCACTGCTCATTATCTACCCTTCCTCTCCCTACCTTCTCATTATCTACCCTTCTTCTCCCTACCTTCTCATTATCTACCCTCCTCCCTCCGTATTATCTACCCTCCCACCCCCTTTGTACTTCACTTACCGTCTAGCTGTCCCGCGGCGAGAGTCTCCCTGCTCTGCCGTGGTGTGCGCTGCTTTACTGCTGAGCGCCGGAAATGACGTCATATTCCGGCGCTCAGCATTACAAGCCGGCTCCGAGACCGAGCTAGAGGGCTCGCAGAGGAGAGAGAGGGGCGCCAAACGGGTACTGACGACTCGATAAGCGAAAATCCCTCTCTCTTCAAAAAAAAAAAGCAGCACTTGGGGCTGCCCCTTCAAAAATGCCACCTGGGGCAATTGCCCCACTCTGCTCCTTGGCAGGGCCGGCCCTGTCCTCCGCATATGTATTTATTTTTACATATTTTAATTAATTGAATTACTTATTTCTTCAGCACCTTCATAATACACCCCCCCCGCCCCGCCGTTCATTTTAACCCCCCCCCACACATTCATGGCGTTTCATTCCAGATTGTCCATTCATAAGATTTGTCATAAGACGCAGATCTGAATTTACATTATATTTATAAAGTATTTCATAGTAAAAATAATAATAAAAAATATATATAGTGCATCAAAAGATTGCACTATATATATAAAAATCTTTAAAAAAATAAATTAGAAAAATAAAACCCTAGAAATGTAACCAGATCCTTTTGATACGTGGGACATCTTGTAGATAAATATCTCATGCGTGCTTTTATCAATCCTATTGATCGAATGTGAATTCCTGATTTTATTTTTAGAACGTGGCGCGTTACAAATATTGTCTTTATGTTAATGGAAGGAGCGCATCATTGTTCCCACGCAGACACGTAGTACACGTATGTGTGTGTATATATATATAATATTATATAATATATATATACATTGTGACTAAGTACATGAAATTACAGCTCGTGCTAGATTGCCTGGCATGGCCGCTCCTGCCGCGTACGGGAAGCCAGGATTTTTTCCTGCTGATGACACGGGTAGTGTTTGATATGATGTCAGGAGGTGCCGGGAAAACGGGGGGGGGAGGAAGATGTGTCCTCTGCAATTGCCTTATCACGAAAAAAGAGACAAGAAGAGAAAGACACAGCTGTGTCTCCGGAGAGCAGGTCCTACTCGGTGGTGAACGCTATTACGATCATCAGCGTGCGTGACAGCGGATCCCGGGTCCACGAAACACGTCTGAAATCCGCCGTCAGCCTACGCCTTCCTCGACGCAAACGGCAGGTGCCGGGCCAACCAAATAAAATATTAAGAGGAATGCGGTCTGAATTGTCTTCTTATTGTAACTATTTGTGTCCGAGAGACGCAGCGGGCAGAGCAGATGGACGGAATGCCTCTTCTCTGCACGTTCTAGGGTTCCGTGAGCGTTGTATATATGCTGGTGGCTCTTGAGGGGTTAAAGTCCACCGGTCGGCCGTCGTAACAACATAAATATTCTCGCTAGGCTCGCAGAACACACACGCAGAAGCCTTTTTTACATGCCAGGCATGCGTCGCGTCGAGCGGCCGGGTCGGGTGATGTTGTTCTGCGAGGATTCTCTTTGTTTTGCTTTGTAAAGCTTTGCGTCGAACGTTTTATTTATTAAAACTATCGGCTGGGAAATTTTATCAAATTCCGAACGCGGTCGTCTTCAGCGGCTCCAGATATGGGCTTCCTAAAAAGCGCATTAATCGATGTGGTATAAAAATAGATGTTTTGGTTTTTTTTAAAAAGCCATTTCCTGCTGTTTCTATACACATTATCGGGGTTTTTAGGGCAGTAGAACCCTGTGATACCCTCATACACAGCAAACATTCTGACCTCCTAGAAAAGAGGGGCATCAGGGGAGGAAAGAGAGCCATCAAGGGAGGAGTGAGGACCATGGGGGGGGGGGTTACAGAGGTTTGGGGGGCTCAATAAAGGAGTCCCTCTTGTTATAGGGACACTTGGGAGTTATGACTTAGTAAGTCATTGGCAGATGGTTGACCTTGGAACATCAAGACTTGGAATCGTGCCGCCATCGTATCTTGATTTAGCTGTCTGGACCCAATCAACCTCAGCATTGAGCAAGGCACCGAACTGTAACGTTAGGTTAATTCTGAAAGCGACGCAGGCCACGATCATTGTCTTAACCTTTTCCGAAAATGATATACAGTCGCTTATTAAAAGCAGATGACTTGGAAGTCTTTCCAGAAGCAGAGGGAGATATCAAGACCTCATGATGTAATTCAAAGAACTCAAGACGCTTGTCTGCTTTGCTAATTATCACAGAGCGGAGCCGGTGCCAGAACGTTGTCCATTCAGAGCTCGACGACCAGATGCGTGGAATTTTTTGGACAGCGGGAATGGGTCTCTTAGTAGCCACCGGTCCTTAACCTCGACCCCAAGAGACTCATATATTCACGTACAGGTTGACCGAGGACATGGCGTGTCCCTAAATGCCCACCGTTCTCATCCGTTGCCGATTTACTGCGTTGGGAACCACTAAGCTCGGCCAACACAAGATCAAGGTACATAAAACCGGAAATTCTAGTTGGTGAACATTGTAGAGAATTGCCCTCCCCCAAACAGCATAAAATAGAAGACCCCCCAAACCTTACATGGTCCTCGGTCTTGTCTTACGTTCAGGTTAAGACCATCATCGCTGGATTAACTTCTATGGCTTCTGCTGGGGGGCTATTTTAATGCATTTCTGAGTTCACCAGCACAATGCATGGATCAAATCATCTTCCCTCTGAACGATGGACTCATAAAGCATTTTGGTAGACAGTGGAATTGTTTTAAAGTTCTTTCTGTGGCCCCCTGAGGGGCCACGGTCACCAAGATGGCTCCATGTGTCTAATCCCAATTGACTTTATGTTTGTTCGAAAAACAGAAGAAAAAAAAAAAAGGTTTTCACCTAAACTTACCCATAACCTCTGGAACTGTTTGAGTTCCAGAGAGCTTCTTTTTCTCCAGATTATCGCCCGCTGTTAAATAAATAATATATAAATATTTTATCGAAGGGACGCAAGATTCTAATTCAGAATTTCTTTGAAATATTTACCGGCTGCAGAGTAAAATTCATTCTGCGGCTTCTTTAAGTAAATGTATTTAATTGCGGAATAAAACCAATTTATGTTAACAAGGAAGGAATAAATAACCCTTTTACTGCCGCCTTTCCTATTAATTAGAAGACTGCAAAAAGCGTATCTGGGAGCCATAACTCTCAGGTTAATTACGGCGCGGCGGATTCCGGCAGTCATCGCGTATTCGGATATACAAAAGGTGGAATCATTGGTGTTCGACGTGGGATTATTTTATATAAGAACTGCAGTCGGCGGAGGGATAGCCTAGACGATAACATGAAGGGGTATTGAATAAATTGTCCTTGAGAGAAGAAGGAAATCTCTGCCCGTCTGTTAGATTATCTTGCCTCGATCTATACATTTCGGAAGGTCTCCAGCTGCATTAGCCGCGGACGGAACAACCACAGGTACCTTTTTGTGACCACCATGAAAAATATCCCCACCGTATACCCCTTAACATTTTAAATGAGGGTTTTTTTTGGGGGGGGGGGATTGGAGGCGTGGCTAGTGGGTGGGCTTTACAAAGACTTTTAAAAATCTAATGCTCTTTATCACGTTATTAAGGGGACAGGCTGACTTTTTTTTTTTTAAAATGAATCTTAAATTCTGGAATACTTTTTTTAATAGCGGAATTGGGAACATAGCAGGGTCATGAAACTCGTGTCATGTTACGTGACCTGCTGCTCGCACACGCTGGAAGCCTCCGTGAAGGTAAAGGAGTGAGAGAGACGGTAAGAGAGGCAGGCAGGGAAAGCGGGTGAGAAAGAAATGTATGTGCCTTTCAGTGAATGTGTAAGTGTGTAGGTCGCATGAGTGTGTAGGTAGCTTGAGTGTGTATGTGTAGGAAACACGAGTGTGTATGTGTAGGTCTCATGAGTGTGTAGGTAGCATGAGTGTGTATGTGTAGGTAGCATGAGTGTGTATGTGTAGGTGTGTAGGCAGCATAAGTGTGTATATGTAGGTAGCATGAGTGTGTATGTGTAAGTGTGTAGGTAGCATGAGTGTGTAGGTAGCATGACTGTGTATGTGTAGGTGTGTAGGCAGCATGAGTGTGTATGTGCAGGTAGCATGAGTGTGTAGCACGAGTGTGTATGTGTAGGTAACACGAGTGTGTATGTGTAGGTCGCATGAGTGTGTATGTGTAGGTGTGTAGGTAGCATGAGTGTATGTGTAGGTAGCATGAGTGTATGTGTAGGTGTGTAGGTAGCACGAGTGTGTATGTGTAAGTGTGTAGGTAGCACGAGTGTGGATGTGTAAGTGTGTGTGTAAGTGTTTGTTAACGTGTGTTAGTTTGTGTAGCATGAATGAGTATATGTGTACGTTTGTGTAGGTGTGTTAGTGGAAGAGTGTGTGTAAATGTGTGCACCAGTGCGTATGTTAGTTACTGGCGTGACATCAGGGGGCTGATAGGGCCACTTGGTTTCATTTGCCCCCTCCCCCCCCAGGTTAGGGCCGTAATATGAGGATGGTTTCAATATTTTTTATGCTGAAAACATGGCGGCAGCTGATTGAGAGTCTCCACTGTGCCGTGAAACAGCCGGCTGCAGAACGATGTACAAGAAACGAGCCAATGGAAGAATATCGTAGCCACGCGCCGATTCATCCTGAGGGCAACTTATGACCTATGCAAGACTCCGGGGGGGTGTAAGAAGGGGTAGAATTTTAAGAATCCACACGGAATGATTTGTGTCCTCGTCGGTTCGGAATCTGATAATCATACGTTTGGAACGTTGTTTCCTCGCGGATTTTAGTGGAGTCCTCGCCGTTCAGCGTCTCGGCCCCCGGCCGGGATTCCTGTAATAATCAGTATATATCATGCGATGTCCTCGCGCCCGGCCGGCAGCTCCCCTCTGGCAGCGCGTCCTCTCGCTAAGTTCTAAAAAGGATTTATTTATTCTCTTTGCATATTTCTCGTCCCCGACTGCCAAAGATGGTAAGTAGCGCAGGGGCTCGCTGATAGCGCTCTCGTGGAGCGGCTCCTGGTCTCTGAGGCAGAAATTCTCTACGAAGTCGACAAATTTCTGTGTGACCTGCGAGAAACCCAGAAACTACCGGCGGGTCGGCCCCATTCGGCCCCCGTCCAGTCGGCCTGTTTTTCCTGCTGTAAAGACTCAAACCTTAATCAGTCGTTGGTCTCGGCTTAGATTCAGGAGCCGTATGCCTGTCCCATGCATGTTTAAATCCCCTCAGTCTGTTTGTCTCTACCACTTCTGCTGGGAGCCTGTTCCATTTATCTACAACCCTCCTTTTTCTTGTCATAATTAAACCATATATTTAAATTTGTCAAAAAAAATGACCACGTAATAAGAGGTTTATTAAAAACATTTATATTCTAATGAATAATTGCATCGCCACACCTGGAAACTGAACCACACCTGAGGCTACTGAAATATTAACCCTTTCATACCCCATCGTGAAGACTAAAGATAATATATATTATATATATATATATATAGTGGCTTTCCAAATGTGTTACCCAAATGGTCGTCATGGAAACCTTGATTTGTCATGATTTAAAGATACATGAGTGTGGAAGACACTTAATTGAGTCACCTGCATTCAAGCAGGCATATCAATTATTACATACTGGGGGCAAAAGCACCAACTGGGAGTCTTATACTGTATCCAATCACAGCGGGAATAGAAAGGAGTCAGACTGTGTAACCTGGAGAATCTGCCCCTTCACCCTGAGACCCCGAGAACAGGGCAAAAACCCTGAGACTCCGGGGCAAACCTCGAGAGTCCCCGTACTGCATGTAAGTGGTATTCCTCCTCCCGTTCTCGCGCACACAGGTTGGGAAATACTCAATATTATTTGCCGTTATGGCGTGCGGGGCACGGGCGCTCCGCGTCGGGATCACGTGACTTGCGTTCCGTCCGTCTGCGTTGCGGGTATCCGTTTCTCAGGCCCCGTTTAATTATAGGCGAGTCGCTAATAACCCGACTTACGAATGGAATCGTGGGAACGACAAAGCTTTATTCATAAAAAAAAAAGGGAATTAATAAGCTGATTTCTGATCCTCGGCACACGTGGCGCCGGTGCCTGCCGGTTCCCGGCGTGCGCGTTTTTGTTCGCCAGACGTTTGTCTCGGCGTGATGGGAATAGAAGAAGAAAAAAAAGAGGAAAAATTCAAGGCTTTCCCACAACGGCCGCTATATTTAGCTCTCAGATGTGGCTGCCTAAGGCCACCGGAGCGATCTTTGTCTGACTCCTCAAATAGATTACGTCTGCGGAACAAAGCCGAGGTCTATCGTGTTTTTTTTTCTTTCTTCTTACTTTTATTGTGGCTGCCATGGAAACCGTGTTATTTTGCTTTGGCGGTAAACACTTATTTGGAGTTAAAGGCATTAAAAATGTACAATCAGGGTGTTTTGGGTTTAAAATGTTTCTCTAGTCTCTTTAAACAGAACATTTCCCCGGGAAGACAATATTTAAAGCTCTTAGAAATCGTAACAGGCAAAATGTATTTTTACGTATTTTTTTTTAAACCAAAAGAAAGTCGAAATGATACGAGGACGTTTCCGATAAACATTCGTCATTGAACTTCTTCCGCAAAATGGAAATGTGATTTTAATAATAATAATAAAAAAAACATAATATAATATTAATATAAATGAATTTCAAAAAATATAATATTTAATAATGTGCATATCCTATATTGTATATTTTTTATGATATCCTATTATTATTATTATTATTATTATTATTATTTATTTTTATTAGGGATTAATGTGTCTGTTTGGAAGCCTGGCTGAGTGTATTGGGAGGCAGAATCCTGGTGGAAGAAAATCATATATCTGATATAAAATCGTATTGTTGAATATAAATAGCTGTATACATACGGCACACCTAATATGAATTATTATTATTATTATTATTATTAATCATAGAATAACCATTACATAGTATTTACTAACACCAGATAATGTGTTTTTCTGCCTTTCCCGTAATTTTTCTTGTTTTTCCCAAGGCACGCTGTGCTCTGTCAAGGTCACGGAGCGTCTCCAGATAAAGGACGCACATTGGCAGATACGCGCCGCGGCTTTCGGGGGGAAATGTAAACTATTGGCAGATTTCTCATTATGCTAATGGCGACATTAATGGTGGCGATCGGCAGCCGTTTGCTTAAACCAAGCGCGGATTTATCAGCTTTGCCCATGTTACAGGGGACTATAATTCCCACGGTGTTACACCGGCTGGCAAACCCTAAATCGGAGGGTCATACCGAACTATGATGTCACCGCTGTGAAATTCTGTACTTTCTTCAAATATTTACAGTATATAATTGTGAAATCACTTTATATCCTTTGGAAATGTGATACATATGAAAGTGTATTGGGTTCTGTGTATGCGTGTGAATGAATGTGTGTGTGTGTGTGTGTGAATGTACTGTATGTGTGTATGCGTGTGAATGAATGTGTGTGTGTGTGTGAATGTACTGTATGTGTGTATGCGTGTGAATGAATGTGTGTGTGTGTGTGTGTGAATGTACTGTATGTGTATATACCGTATAATTCTTTAACTTCTTAGAAAGCCAAAGGTTTTAGCTATTGAGACAATAAGGACAGTTTGACGGTACTTTGATGTGCATATATCCTTTTGATCTACTACATCCCAGTGCATTCTGGGGCAGCTTTGACTGATCTAAAGCTATAGTGTGCACTGTGCAGACCTTTCAATGGGGCAAGAAAGGCCGAGTACATATTACATGTTGTCACTTCAGTTCAGTGCCCCAAATTGACTTACTGGTTCCTGTGCCGGTGCTCGCACACCGAGAGCAAGGACAGTTGTCACGTACACATGGTTAAAGCCACCCTACCAATATAAAGTGTCTGTGAATTGGTTTGTTGAGTTAAATTTGTATGTGTCAGAATTCCAAAGATCAGTTTCCCAAAGCACACAAATATACGGTGATTTCACCGTTTTAAGACTTTTAAGGATGATTATACATTCGTCTGTGCACCAAATTAGACACTGTAGTGAGCACATTTATATATTATATATATTTATGATATACTTGGGCTTAAGTGTCAATTATATCAACTAATCCTACTTATATTAAACTGCAATGTTACACAAATCCTGATTTGGGACCGATTTTTATTTTTATTTTTTTTTTAATTATTAGTGTTTTATTCTATTGTTATTATTCTTTAAAAACCACATAAAAAAAACCCTCAAATGTCCAAATTCCCCATTTATGAAAAAAAAAAATTGAATGACCTTTCCTGGACCCCAATTAGGACGTATTCTCTATTGAGCAAGAAAGATAAATTATTGGCGAACTTCAAAAAAAAACAAAAAAACGATTACGACATCAAAGACCGTACGTTAATAAATCTCTCCATGGTGAACTCGGGGATTAGAGGCTGAGATCCCTTTCACCAAATGTTCTCTTATGCTAAACTCTTTTTGTTTGAGACATAAAAGAGCAATTTTTGTTAAATTAGAACTATATCATCGCCACCTGGATGTATATCAATGCGCGGATATGATGTATATGTTTATACATTTACTGGATCAATCATAGTTTTATTTTTTAATCGGTATAAGTGACGATAAATTGATTTATGGAAAGATTAACTCGTAGGCTTGGTTCTACATCTCCTCCGCTTATTGACGTTCTGTCATCGTTAGCATGCGCACAGTTTAAATACCGTTTACTTCCGCATTTATTCTCGGCTTAAGTGTAAGAAAAATGATATTTGTTAAAGGGTGCGATTTTGAGTATTCCGCTGGAAAGTTCTAAAAATAAACACATCATCATCGACGGTTCCGTAGACAGATCAATCAACGAGACGCGTTGGTATAGGAATATCCACCAATTCAAGTCTTAAAGTGTTAAATTGTCGCGTTTAAAGGACCTGTCGTCTAAAAAGGACAATAAATTAATAAAATCAAGATGAAAAAAAAGAAAAAATATATTCAAATTATGCCAGTCATTTCCAAAGTATTTAGTTGACCCGATCTAGAACCCATTGTTCTAGAGTCTGGTCAAGTTGATTGTTCTGTGAGGAGAAAGATCCAAAATACGCAAGTTGCTTTTGAGGCATTTTGAAGGATTAAGCTGACGAGAACTAGAACCCGTTCTTCTAGAGCAGGGATCTCCAAACTCGGCCCTCCAGCTGCTGCAGGAC
>VKOC01000010.1:7489617-7504633 GCA_009364415.1 Spea multiplicata
ACCCTCCCTTCTCACTATCTACCCTCTCCCCACCCCCCCTTTGTATGTCACTTACCGCGCAGTCCTGTGGTGGGTGCGCAAGACCTCTGTCTCCCTGCTCTGCCGCGGTGCGCGCGGCTTCACTGCAGAGCGCCAGCATATGACGTCACCCGAGACAGACGCCTCACACTCCCACCACTGCAGTCGGGGCAGTGCTGAGACAGGCGGCGGCGGCAAGAAACCGAGGAGACAGAAGGGCCCTGGAGTTCTGCCAGTCAGAGGGCCCAAGGGGTGCCAAGCGGTCGTTTTCAGCAGTCGGGACCCCTGCGACCTCGGTAGTTCCGCCACTGGCTAGATATGAATACGTGGACGGTAACACCTCATGGCTGTCCGTACTAGCAAAACAGTATAGACGGATACTTTTATGTCTGGTAACATCATTTTATTTAATCCGGCAGGAAATCAAAGCAAGTCCGACTTTAGATACTATTATTATAAATCATCATCTTCTGGTGCTCTCGGGAGAATTAAATCTTTTTTTCTTGACAAATTGCAAATGATATAATCTTCTAAAAGGAATTAACTTTCCAAGAAACAGCATGAGGACGTTCAGAAGGATTGCTTTGTTTGTAATACTTCTTGTAATGCGGCATTTTACTCATTCTTTACTTACTACGGTGGCCAAGGATAGTCAACTTAGTAAAAGACAACACTTAGAGGCTACCAAGTCTTTGTTTTGCCAAACCTAAGTGTTATATTTTTGGGTTCTTTTCACCTAATCTTTTAAATAAATGCAGATTTTTTGCTAAATTTTGTAAGGACCTTGATATCCGAGAATCCAGCACTGGCCATGGATGTAAATGTAGTTTGGTTCCTACCAGTAGATATGTTGGACCACAGCTTGCTCAGGATAGACGGAAGGGTTCCTTATCATTATTTTTGAGCATTAAGTGCAGAATTCAGTAATTTCCCAAAAAAAAGTTTTGTTTCATTTGCTAAGCTACATTAAAGTAAACTTATTAGGAAGTTCTAAGGAAGCTTCACCCCAGGACCTTGATGGGTAAGCCCAGTATTGAATGGATGGGGTTACAACAGCGATAGACAAGGCATTGAACTTGTTGGGGAGCGGAACGAACTAGTTATGGGGAATTAGGCCAAGCTTAACTCCATTATCCCGACCCAAACCTACGATACCGAGAGCCACTGGGGCAATTATATATTGTTCCCCCTGTGTGGGACTGAGAGACGCTTGTGTGGTTTCCTGCGGTAGCCATTGACCATTGGCCATCTTGCACCATTGGCCGTCTTCCAGTCCAGCTGTGAGAAACTGCTAAGATTTTATGGGAAGATGCTGAAATCTCAAATAATAAGGCATACATTTTGGAATAGTTTTATTTCTTTAGCTGATATATATATATATTATATATATATTATATATATATATATATATATACCGGTATTTAGAAATGCAACAAGTAGCCAATAAGAACATTTTAAGTAAACTTTATGTGCAATTATTTTTTTTACTTGGCTGTAAATCATATCATGATTTATAAAATTATTTCCCTTTTTTAAAATGTGTAATTAGTCAAAGTTTTTTTCTGAAAATTCCCCCTATAAATCTCAGCCATTAATTACACGCTGACACTTTGTTATAATTGATATTCTATAAAAGATTTATTATTTGAGAACGACCGGAAATGACTTTTATTAGAAAAAAAAAAATCACCAGTTAAGTTAAAGTTCTCTTTACAATTTTAAAACTTGTGTACATTGTAACTTCTCAAATGGTAAATAGTAACTTTTTTAACCCCTTAAGGACAGTGGGCGGTCCCTAAACCCATTGAAAACAATGCATTTTGAGCCCGTACATGTACAGGCTTTGTCATTAAGGGGTTAATGGCCTGTTACACAGATTCAATCGTGGCAATAAAAATGTTTTAACCCCTTAATGCCTGTACATGTACGGGCTCAAAATGCATTGTTTTCAATGGGTTTAGGGACCGCCCATTGTCCTTTTGGAAACCTTGACTTGCCAGTTAGTAAAGATATTCAGAATGAAGTCACCTGAATTCAAGCAGGGGTTCCAGCTGTGATATAGCAGGGAGAAAAGCACCAGTCAGTATGTTAAAGGCGAATGTGACCCTGAAGATTTACCCATTTACCAGAGACCCTGAGATTGGGATAAACCCCCCGAGACTCTGATCCATTAAGCCCTGATCCCTGATCGTAGGTCGATGCTTCGAATGCGCCATTACTCCAGTTTCCAACAATAAAGAAATAGATAAAAAAATAAATAAAACCATACTATACAAACAGCCCCCTTTATTTTTTATTTAACCCCTTAAGGACAATGGGCGGTCCCTAAACCCATAGAAAACAATGCATTTTGAGCCCGTACTTTGTCATTAAGGGGTTAGTTTAACCAATGCCCCCTGTAAGGTTGTATTTCTTATTGAATGCCGAAGACGAATTGCCCGTCGGCCGTCTGCTCTACGCGGTGATACTGCAGGCAAGCGATCTCTCTTGTATCTGCTAATTTCCAGCGTGTTCGAACGATATTAATCTGATTAGGACAGCCCACCTGAATTATTTAGTTCCGAGCAAGGAATCATAGGATAGCGTAGCTTCTATCATTACAGCAAGTCGCTTTAAAATATTGATAGCGATAGATGTTCTTACTTGTCGGTAACTCGAATAGGGATTAGTAAGTGAACCCAGCGAGCTGATACCGGGAATACGATCAGGATACAAACTTCAGGAATTAAGAATTTGGTGCTATTCTGAAAAAAGAGGCACATTTATTCGTACATTTATAAAAAAATAATATGGAGGTGACCTTATACTCATGTTTACCAAAGGCATTTTATGGGGGGGGGGTTCTCTCTCCTTTAAGGGGTTAAATTTTTGATTATTTAATAAAGAATGTTAAAAATAAAAATTGACCCTTTGTAAAAATTATGTAAAATAGCAGATTATAAAACTTAATAAGAGATTGGTTGATCCCAAGCATTCATGTGCTTATCTGCACTACAAGGAGGACATTGGTGGGCGGGACCCTCAGAAGACAATATGGCGGATTTGAACAGTATGGAGATGTTAATTGTAACAGGGATTTATCGAACAACAAGAATAATTTTGCTTTTCCTTTTTTTATAGGGTTTATTTTTTATGCTAAATACAACTCTGTTTTTCTATAGTATAATAGATTTTAAATGTTAAAAAAAAAAAATGTATACACACTACAAGGAGGAAACTGGTGGGCGGAATCATCTGAAGCCAATATGGCAGATTTGAAGAGTATGGTTATGTTAATTGTAACAGTGATTTATTCCAGAATAAGAATAATTTTGATGTTTTAATTTTATAAAGTTTATTTTCTAAGATAGATACAATTGTGTTTTTTTCTATTGGAAAAAAAAGAATGATTTTAAATGTTATTTTCATTTATGAGCCGTCATTGAAAAAATAATTTGTTTATGCAAATATTATATGCGTTCCATGGCTGTGTCTGTCGGTGTGGAATGACGCTTTGAATATTAAAATGACTCGAGCCTTTATTAAATCGCTGATCGTTGTCCACAATGCAAACTCTGAAACCTATTAACATTGCATAGAAATTTATATTCTGATGAGATACAGGACTCGGCCTGAAAGCTATTAAGCCAAGCAAGAAGAATTTGGATTTAGTCAATAAAAATTAAATGGCGTTTATGGGATGTTATTAGGTGAGATAATTAGGAACCTGAAGTCATTATTTTCCTGTAACTCCTAGGAGAAATCGTAACATATGTAATTACTGATAACTAATACTTGTTTCTACCATGTGATAAGTCACGTACCAGAAAGGAACATTTAAACTGGGCCGCTGGCTAACGCTAGGGCTCTTTGGTAGTACAGGTAACCCATACCTGCCAAATGTCCCTGACAGTTTGGTCAGTCCCTCTGGGCAAACCAATGGATCAATAAAAGGGGTGCAAAAAAGAGGCAAAATAGGTACAATATTGATGGTCTATTTAGCGCCACCATTTTTTGGTGTTCTGAAGATATTGCAACTTAGAAATGTAGAATCCGTGCAAATTAGATACTTCTGAGCAAAGTAGACACAGCCATATTGAAAAAGGTGCTTATATCGGTAATTTAATTAGACTACTATTACAATACTCAATAAATATATATAATTACATTTAAAAAAACACACAATTATTGGGTAGGTGCATTCCAGAAAATAATGATAATGAAATGTTAAAAACACAATAAAAAAAACCAAAACATTACAAACATTGTAGTGCAGATATGTAACATATATTCATAGAAATATATTAATAGCTTTGCGTATGTTACCCTGCAATTTAGGGCTTTTTTTGGGTTATTGCCAGCTAAATAAAAAAAAAGCTTAAAAACCTGCAGTAAGCCACAAAACACTTTATCTACAACTCCTATCATCCAGAGCTTTCCAGTGGTTTTAACTTGGCATTTTGCGCTACAGTGATATACCTCGGCCGTCATGAAACTACCACTCGCATTATGCTTGATGCTAGCCGCCGAGTTTCAGTATAGTACGTATAGAAGAAGGTGCCTTTATGAGATGATCGCAATTTTCCAAACTATTCCAAAAAAGTACAAATAAATAAATATCAAATAATTTTATGTTCCGAAAAGCTGCCAATGGAAAAATAACCATTTGATTAAACCAAGTAAAAAAAATATATTTTGTTAGATTTCTTTAGCAACTAGTCACAGTTTATTTTTGTTTCTATTTTTATTGGAAGACAGTTTTCTGGTGCCCCTCTGATATATTTTTTTTGCCCCAATCCTGTATTTTCTTTATTATTAAGTTTAATAGTTATTTTTAATATTCACTAGGACGCCTGGGTGTGAATTATTGTTCATGTATTTTCATGGAAGATGCTAAAATAACCCTAAATTATCAATGCCGATACTGTATCTATTAAACGTTGTCTGGAGTCCCCTGGAGCATCAGATGCATTCTGTAACCTCATACTTTTGGAAGTACGTAGTGGTCACATAATTAACGGGTAGATCCCAAAAAGTTCTACATCCAGAAAGTTAATAATTTTCTTCTCTGTGAAACGTTAGTTGATGGTGGTCCCTCCTGTGATACTTTGTATCACTCCCACATTGAATGTTTTTGAACATTGTCCTCCACGTTGAGTTCTGGTGAACATGAGATTCGTGTTTTGTTCCTTAGATTAATATATGGGGTGATCCCAATTTCATGGGCTGATATTGCCAGTGTATTCCTTGTATTCTATTCATGAAAGAGGAACTTCCGTCGGTATCGAAAGGTGATATCGTTCTCGGGCTGCATAACCCCAAACCCGTATCGACTTTTATCAAATCTTGGAATCTCATCGCTGGGGTTCCGGAGTTCAAAGTCAAAATGGTGGAACAAGAAAAAGACAAACCTAAAAAAAAATGAATGAAAGGGTCTGGATTTAGCAAAGAAAGATTTGTATGAAACAGTCTGTAACGCATGGAAAACCACATTGTGACTACGGCCATGGTTTGCAGCAGCTGTCGAGAAAGCACAGAAATTCACAGTTTAATGAGTCACCAGAAAACACAGATTGGTCAGTAGAGGTAAAAGTTAAATAATGACTCAACTCCAGACACAGTCCCTCACATGCAAACATTAATTTGCAAGTTGTTTGTGAGAGCATGCGAGTTCCTGTGACTTTTAATGTTGCAAGTTAAAGGTGAGGGTATGCAAGTTCAATGTAGCTCTATCCAGACACCCTCTGAAATATTCAGACTCAGATCGACCCTTCTTGCCGTAGAAACATGCTGCCGTTGAAGGGTTGTTATGTAAAAATAAACACTAACACAAAAATTGGCTTCTACTTTACTTAAAGAGTTACAAATATCCTTACAGTTTGATGCTGTTGACTGCGTGAAATTTCCCAATGCAGATGTTACTCCCGGCTCCCCACGGCATAGTGGAATGGCGCAATTGTTTCCCCGATTTGTAGAAGTCCTCTTTTCTGGTTCCATCGGGGTTCAGGAACCGATCATATTTGAATTTCTAAGGGGCATCAAAGTTTGATAACCGGAAATAATTCAAGTTTGGAAAAAAAATGATGCATTAATGGGATAACTTATCGCCAAACACTATTGTAGAAAGAGAAGATTTTCATCTAAGTTTGATTAACACTTTCTGTCGTAGACAGTGAATGAACCAGGCCAGTAAGGTGTGCTGGGTATCCTGATGGTATGTGTTGGTATCTGCCATCTTTAAACTAGCCTAAGATGGTGATATAACCAAAAAAAGTGGACCAGCTGATGTTCAAACTTTGCTGAGAACAGACTCAACACTCACGGAAAGTCAGCGATATCCATCAGCTTCGTAAAACCTGTAGCCAGCAGGTGACCCGGCATGACCCCACCAAAGGTAAGGATAGTTTGTGTCGGACCACTTGGCTTTGTTAATGAAATATACATTTCACATGGGATAATTACATATAAGGTGATGGATCTAATAATTATTAGGATACAAAAAAAGTCTTATTTATTTTGTCTCTAAATCACCTTGCCCTTGGCATCTAAGCATCCTGACCCCATCATTTAGTGCAGTTATATGAAGCGTTCTACAGATAAGCAGGTTTTTTTTTTGTTTTTTTTTTTGTTTTTTTTTTAGTTGCATAGCAAACAAAAATAGAGACAAGGCGGTCAGAAGAATGCGAATGCGAAGTGACAATTACCTCGGGCTGCTGGTGGATTTCTGGATCCATCTGGGGGCTCACGTACGGGAAAAGACAGAGCCTGTCTCCGCGGCGCAGCCGGTACTCCCGGCCATCTGCCAGTTTCAGAGGCATATCCACAAGGACTTCCCTGGTGATAAATGGTGCGGCTGTCAGACGTAGGCACTCGTTAAATACGCTGTCTGTTTGGAGGGGAAGAAAACAGGGATGATAAGAGGTATGACGGACCTAAAATGCTGTCTCCATGTATTGTTTTAGAACTTCAAGGTGGGGGCCCAAGACCTATCACCTTTTTAGTAAGAAGGACCACATATTATTTAAAATCACAGGTGGGGAGAGAGCCTATATTGGTTATAAAGTAGTGCGAGACCTTGAATAGCTTTCGGCCAGTCTTGGGTCCAAACAAAAGACCTGAGCGCCCAATCTGTTCCAAAAGCTACCATTTCCGTCCCATTAACTGGTGGTCCTCAGCACGACTCAAGCAAACGTGCACTGACCAAAAATGACTGTGTTGTCCAGGGTCTCTTGGTCGATATCTTCCAGATGTTCCATCGTGGTTCCTTTATTTTGAAAAACCTCTTCTAATTCCCGTTTCACAGCAAACAAGGCTTCAGGATGCTTGAGCAAGAAAACGAGGAGCCAGAAAGCTGCCGGACCGGCGTTACCCTAAAAATAAACAAGATACGTGGGTCTAAAAATGCAACTCAACGCTAGACTCAGCGCTATTTCTTAACTCACAACTATTTTTTAATCTTTAAAAGGCTTAATATATTAAATCAATCAATAAGAAAAAAAATGACGTCAAGAGATTTGTACAATGAGGACAAAAACGTTATTTTTACATTTAATAATTTGGATTTTGGAATATCTTAATATGAGCTAGCTATCCTGTGGTTAAAAAAAAAATCATATTTTTTTATAGAGAAATTAGCATTTGAAAGAAGTCCCTCAGTAATATCTAGTTGCATATAAAATAAAAATAAATAATTAAATTAAAATAATTAAAAATTATAAAAAATAAAAAAGCAGATAGAAAGCATTTCTCGTTAAGGACATTTGCTGAAAATAATATCATGGACACGGCTAGTGAATTTTTTTTTAAGATCGATGCATTGGGGGGTTATTCACAAGGCAGCTGTTACCCTGATAACAAGTTGATGGTTCTAGATAATCAGGTGTAACGGACCAAAAAAAAATCAGCTCTGGACCATTGTTTGCGTTTCGGGGCATATAGGTTTGCAAGTATTTTTTGACAAGGTTTAGGTCAGTTTTTCATTATTTATTTATTTTTTACAGGTGAAGTGCCACTTGCTAACTTTGTTAATTAAATTCATTTTTGGGGAGAAAATATGAAATAATAAAAAAAAATAATAAATTAAAAAAAAAGCAATTGTACGAATATAAATTGTGTTGGTCAAATTAACCTTTTTTTCTTTCATTTGGGGTATAACCCATATGCAATATGTATTTTCCATTCTGTGAGTTGTGTAACCAAGGCACAACATTTTGCGTGTCCGTAAATGGCAGTACAGAGAGAGCAGATTTAGACTTGTTTATTTATTTTTTTCCTGCAGAGAGGTTCCAGTGACGTGAGCGATAATGGAAGAGGAAGCCGAGATGAGGCGGCGTGAGTCACTGTTCGTGTCTGATTTCTATGTACCCTTCCTGCCCCCTCCATCAGAATGAATTAGCCTCAGTCTTACGGGAGCTCCTCGGGCTCCGAAACGCTTTGCTGAAAATTTCTTGTTTAAGTAATTTGAAAGAGTCCAATTCCTGAGCCAAGAACACATTTTTCTGTTCTACTCACCAAATAACAACTTAAATGGTAATCATGATCTCTGAAAACACCCCAATCCCAGAGGAACTGTATAAAAAAAAATGACCAGTCCAATTATTACCTTCTACTAGTAAGAAATGAGCCTGTACTGGTCTCTTAAAGGGCAATAGTCTAATTGCTAGCCATCCCAGCGATCTCCAACTATACACATCATAATTAATCATGGTGTTAGTGTGAGTGTGTGTCACCGTATGGAGACATTAGAGTGTGCATTCGTTTCTGGTGTTAGCGTGTGTGTTAGTATATGATGTCAACTTGTGATTATGATTTTAGCATATGTGTGAGTATATGGATGCTAGCGTGTGAGTGTACGGTATTAGCGTGAGTGTGTGTGTTTGAGTGCCAGGGTTTAGCCTAGGGTTAGTGATGTGAGGGAGATGTGAGTGTGTGTTGTCAGTGTACGGTTTTAGAGTTAGTGGGTGTTAGAGCAAGTTTGTGTGTTAGTATGCATCTTTGTTTTAGTTACAGGGGTGCTGCACCCAGGGGCCACTGACCCTAGACTCAATGCAGCCATCCGGCATATGGAGCAGTGGAGATCATCCATTAGGAGCATCTGCATTTAGGTTTTTACCTGCCATCAATGTCTATGTTTCTATGTATGGTCGAATGCATGATTTTCCCCAACAAAATCCCAGTTTGAAGCCTTGACGTTACGTCCTCTTGTCTGTCCCTTTTACTTAACGTCCTAATGCTCTATAAACCGAGAACAGCATCTCTGTGCGTGATTCATTCACAAACAGGAGCATTTATCTGATTTCTTTTTTTTCTTTTCTCTGCAAAAAGCTGATATCAGCAAATGCGCAGACGAGATCATATACTCAGGAAGTTACATGAAGTGATAAAATGCGTAACAACAATATCTGCAGACAGAGTGTCAACTACAATCCATGCCAGAGTGTAAGCATAACTCCTCATGGGAGAGAGCGGCACCTTGGACAAGGGCAAAGGAACCTCTGATTCCGACGTTGTCTAGCGCCACCAAGTGGACGGAACCTTTAAATATATGTGTGTGTGTGTGTGTGTGTGTGTGTGTGTGTAATCAAATGCCTTTTTTGTTGTGGATTCTAAAATAGCTATTTTAGATTTCACATTTTTATTAAAATATGAACCCATTCCAGGATCAAACTGATCGCACGGTATTTATATACGGAAAACACGATATCAACGGGGTGAAAAATATATCCGTCTGGCTATTTGATCCATTGGGCAGTATGAAGTTCATTAAACTGGCTCTCAACAAATGAGGCAACATCTCACAAACAATGCAGGAAGAGCCCAGGAAGTGGGTGACGACTTCCTGCTTCCTAACTGTGGGGTTCTGATGTAATATTTGCTAAGGCCTTGTGGGCATTTTAGAGAATGTATGGGTTTAGAGTGAATGTGTGTTACGGCACGGCAACATTAGAGAGTGCTTCAGCCTATGATGTTAGCGTGTTTGTGAGTGTATGGCGCTAGCATCTGAGTGTATGGTATTAGCGTGTGTGTGTTGGAGTATGATATAAGAGCATCAAGGTTGAGCCTAGGATTAGTGATGTGAGAGAGGTAGTGTGTGTAGTATGTGTAAGTGTATGGTTTTAGAGTGAGTGGATGTTAGAGCAAGTTTGTCCAGGACCCAGCAGCATTCCTAGTGGCCATACCAGGTACTGCAGGCATTGTTAATTAAGCCTATGGTGCAAGGTTCCTCTCCAGAACAGGTTAAATGTATCTTGGCACCAGAACAGCACTTGTCTGTGAATAAGTTACACATTTCTTTGTAAGCACATTTCTTCGTCTTACCTGTGTAGCCCAAAGCTGCAGGACCATGGCCCTTGACTGCATTTCTGCAGTAACCTGGTTTTCCTCTAGGTGGCGCTGATAGCTTTCCATCCAACTACTTTTATTCGGTTTCCTTTTGAGGCTTTCACTATCCAGCAGTTGCCAGAGGCGCTTCTTTATGGAGGCTGCTTTCTGGTTTTCCTCTACATGCATTAAAAATGGCATTCGTTACATTTAAATGTACGTTTCGAAGCAGAGGAATCATTGCAATAGAAACAAAAATCTAAATATTCAAAAAGGAAAGAGTATTCCCATAGGTTAGGGATAAATATTATCATTATTGCCAAGTTACATACAGGTCTCGTACTGAAAGAGGTTTTGTGAAATGCTCCAATAAAAAACATTAGATTAAGATTCCAATGACAATTTTATGTGATAAGGATAAAAATATCTGTTCCTGAATAAAAAAATGCAGATTAGTTAGTTTAGTTAGCTTAGTTCTTTGTAAAAAAAAAAAAAAAAAAAAGAGAGAGAGATCCTAAAAATATTTTTTTCCCCTAAAAAAGTGCTACTCAGTGTTTATCCCCATCTCTCCCAGTACCATTAAAACCCTTTCATGGTCAGAAAATTCTGTAAAACAGAAATTTCAGATTTCCTAAATTCTCTGTTCGAAGACTTAAAAATAACATGAAATTGTACACAAACATAAAAATATAATACAGAGCTCAGCACGGCGATTCCAGGGGTACAAAAAAATAATCTGGAATTTTACTGGATATTTTTTTTTAGGTAGTTGCTAATAAAAAATAGAGAAATTATTAAACTCAGAATGACAGATATAGCGAGTCGTAAATTACACTGAAACCTGACAATATAATAAATCGTCCACTACAAATAGAAATGAGGCTAATTCTATGTTTGAGGTCGAACGTTTGCTCCGCGTACGATAGGTAGCGAATGTACAACTACTGCCACCTGCTGGTCATTGCATGTGCTGACAATTCCACAAAGTCTGCATCCTTTCTTATGAAGTACGCAGCTCCAAATGTGTATCAAAAGTAGGTCAGGTGCTTTCATGGCCCTTTTCATGGGCCCTCATTCAAGAGACCAAAAAAAACAACTGGAAATCCCATGATAGCAGCAAAAAGACCAACACGGTATCAATAAAAATAGTCTGTGTATTACCGGTATATATAAATGATACAATGGAATATGTCCGATCTTTGAATGAGGCAAATAGACCTACAATTGTAGGAGAGTATCACATCTCTCAATACAAAGAATGTTTTTCAAATAGGAATTGGAAATCGGTGAAATATTTGGGACTCCGGTATTTTGAGTTTCCGGTTCTCCTGTTGACTCCCTTCTATTATTTTTGGATGAGAAAGCCTCAGCAAGTCTGCAAGTCTCATAAACCTTTAAAGGGTCATACTAACCAGGGCCGGCCTTTTTTTTTCAGCAACCGCTCGGCGCCCTTCACTCTCCGTGACTCCATCGCGGTGCCGGCGTTTCGCGGAACGCCGGAATTATTCTGGCGCTCGGCTGTGAAGCGCACACCGCGGCAGAGCGGGAAGACGGACGCCTCCCGCTCCCACCGCAGGACTCCGGCAACAAGGTAAGTAAGGATAGGGAGAGGGAGTAGATAGTGAGAAGGGCAGAGGGGGGAAGGCATTGAGAACGGGCAGAGGGCGTAGATAGTGAGAAGGGGCAGAGGGGGTAGATAGTGAGAAGGGGCAGAGGGGGAAGGCAGTGAGAGGGGCAGAGGGAGATTTTTTTTCCTTTTTTTGGGGATGGGGGGCGCCAGAGGAGTAGTCCGCACAGGGCGCCAGAATACTTAAGGCCGGCTCTGATACTAACCCCATCCCCATGTCACTCCAACATCGTTATTAGAAAAAAACACGCATGGAAAAGACATATGGCTCCTGAATCTAAGACGAGACCAACGACTGATTAAGGTTTGAGTCTTTACAGCAGGAGAAACGGGCGACTAGACGGGGGACCGATCTATAGTCACATTCTATGTTTCCTCTGGTGGTCAAATTTCTAGTTATCCAGGTCTTAAAATGATTGTGATTCTAATCAAATCTACTAGAAAGACCCCCGACTTGGATTACATGGGCTGACAGCTTATGTTTCTTTGATGAATAGAGGAGAAATATGTCTTATAGACTTCAAGACCAAGTCTGACCCCTAGATTGAGATGACATCGGTATCAAGACCCCATAACGTTCACTTGAAACACGGAACAAATGTGGCAAGATCCACATTCTTGATAGACCACGATGAGATCAGATGATCCGATTATTTTCGGGTTATTTTATAATACTTTCGATGACACCCTACCCGCGGACAGCATGTTACGAGCTGCCTTCATCAAGAGCCGATCCAGTTTCCGAAATTCTCTGTAGACTTCTTCAGAATGCCGGATGTCCTTCAGGTTCCCGTGTGAATTATCGTACCGGCTGGACTCGCATCCAAAAAGGGTTAAATACCCGGCCCTGAAATTATTAAGAAGACAGATTTTTGGAAACTTTGTATTTGCATCCAAAAAACATTCAGGGAAATAACTGCGTCACAACTTCTACAATACAGTTTAAGCAATAAAAATTAAAAAACCATGATAAATATTTAGGCTATTTTTATGAAAATACGTTAATTAACGATACCTGAGCATCACGCTGTACGCAAAATCAAATAATCCTTCCTCTTTCCATTCCGCGGCTGCCAACGCTTTATGTCCTATTATGGTGTTGAGATTGTGAAACATTGATCTTGTAAGGCTTTGTAAATTCTGTTTTTGTAAATGCCTGCCAAAAAAAACAACAAAGACTTTTTTTTTTTTAAACGGAAAATTATTTCGGAATTATCTTTAGTTAATCTTCCGGTCCCTTTTTCGTTCTACAATTTATCCAACGCGCTATTCCGTGAGACTTCAGGAAACGAGATCAGTAGATCTCGTAGGTCAGTTTTCAAAAACATTCCCATAAAATTCTTTATCCCAAATCCTAAATTATTTATTGTGTCCTTTTTTTTGAAAGCACTTAGGACTTATAAAGGTCTTACATCATGACCGAGATCGCTGGCCCGTTGCCCAAAGAGTTTCTTGTCAAACAGGGTTGTCCCATCCTACATCTACATGATGGAGTGGGGGGAAAAAATGATTGCCCAACTCAATGAAGATTTTGTAGTCCTGCTACTAAAAATATTTAAAAATCCACCGAACTAAATAAGAAAAGCAGAATATTTACAACAAATAAATACATTTTTGGCACTAGTAGCGGAGACTCACATTTTTAACGTAGATTTTTCTGCCTTCATGTCGTAGTTTGGCAATTTGAGATCGAACATTCTTTCCATTAAAATGTTGGCGTATTTTTCGAAATCCAGCTTGCCGTGGGATTCCCAAACAACGTGGTCGTAAGAATGAGGGTCCAAAAGTACCGTGATGAAACGTCCGGCAACCTGGACCTACGGACAAAAAAAAAAAGAGAGGATAAAATTAAAAATAATAAAAATAATAATACAAATAATGTAAAAAAAATTTAAATGCAGAATGTTTTGCTTTTTTTTTTTTTTTTTTGGAAATTTGATATTTGAAATTTATTTTTGATTTTTTTTAAGAGGCAGATCGGTGGTTGAGGCGTTCAGGAAATTACAATTTATTTATTTATAATAAAAATGTGGTATTTATTTATATTTTAGATCATGGAATAAAGAAATATCATCAGATGTACGAAAAGCACGGGAAATTTGAAAGGAATTACGGAATTGGAGAGAAGACGACCCGGGTCAAAAATTGGAACTGCCTATGGTCCGGCGGCATGATACGGTAAGTCCTGAACCCCCGGGGGTGACATAAAAAGAGGTTCCATAAGCCGCGACCTCTGACCCTGCCCCACAAAATATTTACATTTATTTAATCAGAAAACCATAACTATCCTAAAATCATAACGTAAAAAGAAATTGTGTGGCCTCCGTTTGTCATTTTGCTAAATTTGCCACAAAACTGTAAATTTCAGGGTTTATGATGGCGGCAATTAATATTAATATTCATAAATTTTTATTATTATTATTATTATCATTGTTAGCTGTCTCTTTAGTAAGTTTTTAAAACAAAACCTTTTTTTTTTTTAAATATCAAGTGTAAAATCCAGATTTCTCATCAGTGTCTGGAGTTAAAACCCTTAATCTTGTTTTTGTAAATCCTGCTTTATTTTGGGCAGATTTAGTCATTTTTTTTTTTTCTCGGTAAAATCCGTAGTTAAGCAGCGCCGTCATATCCCCAAAGCAAGAATATTTTAAGAATGACTTGTAATACGTTTCTCATTCATTCCTTGATAATTCGTGTTCTAATCCGTTGTAGCCTTTCGAGAATATAAAAAAAATGTAAAAAAAATGTAAAAAAAAAAATGTAAAAAAAAAAAAAAAGGATTAAGAATAAAGACTTCAGGACCAAGACTTTTTAGTGTTAGTAAAAAAGCCGCTGACGTCCGTATAAACAGTTTAAAGGCTGGATATTTTTAGGACGTTGTTGAATCTTAGCCCACTCTCAGAATTCCACTTCAAATACAAAATAAGCGTTTCTGTCAGGTTGATCGATTTACGGATTTATAATCTCTGAGCTAAATTTGGAATTGTTTCTTAGCTCCGATCGCGGGGTCTCGGGGTGAATGGGGAGATTGTCAGGGTTTTTACCCCAGTAGCAGGGTCTCGGGGTGAATGG
>VKOC01000010.1:7511258-7524366 GCA_009364415.1 Spea multiplicata
GTGATATGCAACTGAGCCCCCTGATATACTTTTTACCCCTCATATGTCTTATGCGCCCCTGATTTACGTAATATCGATATGCCTTATACCCCTATAATGCCACTGTGCCCCCTGATATGCCTTATAACTTCCAATATGCCACTCGCCCCCATTTATGCCTTATACCTCCCTATATGCCACTGTGCACCCTGATATGCCACTCCGCCGCCCATAAATGCCATGCACCACCCTAAAATTCATTATACTCCCTGATTCACCACTCTGCCTCCCCAGATATGCCACTCTGAAATTCATTATACCCCCCAGACACCACTCTACCTCCCCCTATACACCACTCTGCATCCCTGAAATTCATTAAACACCCATACACCACTCTGCCTCTCTCCCTCCTCCCATACACCACTCTGACTCTCTCTCCTGACTCCCTGGTGTTTTGTGAACCTCCGTTGCTGACAGGCACTTTCACCGGAGCTGGTAGGGGCTATGCAGATCTATTGTACTTCGGCACTGAAGTGCAGCAGAAGTGAAGGGGAGTAATGGAGGCTGTCTGCGCACAGACCCCCACCATCTGACAGAGAGGATGATCCTCTGCAGGAGACCTCGATTCTCTGTCAGCCGGTGGGGGTCTGCACAATGTGCACAGACAGCCTCCGTTACTCCCCTTCACTTATGCTGGGGCTTCTACATCATGTGATGCGGGCGCTGCATCGTAGGAGCCCCAGCGGAAGGGAGAGGCGGAAGTTGTCACAGTGAGGGGAATCCAGGTTCCCTGCAGCGTTGCAGGGATCTGGATTCTAGTGTTAGAATCCAATCTCTGTTTGAGGTCGGATTATATAAGGAGAGGAGTTTTCTGAGCATTTTCTCTGAAAAAAAACTCTTTTTATAATCGATAAAATTTGACTAATTGATAATGAAAATCGTCAACGATTTTCATTATCGATTATTAGCGATTTTATCGACTAGTTGTTGCAGCCCTACTCGAGAACTAAAATAGACGGTGGTTGGGGCCGTTACTATTTTAGACACAGGAAGAGGACCTTGCGAGCCCTGGACAAAGGTTCTGGCTACCTCTATTTACCCAAAGAGTTTCCATCAAGTAGAGTAAAATATATATACCATATTGTCCTGATTATATGCTGCACCTTTTGCCCCCAAATTCAAAGAATTGGGGTTTAGATATTTAGGATGGCGAGCTGTGTATTTTTACCTCTCCTTTAGTGTCTCAGAGGCAGCTTCGCTTCTTCTCTTGGCTCTTGTTCTTCTTTCTTGGTCCACTTCTCCCTGGTATCAGTTCCATTATCCAAGTACTTCCTCGAAAGGGCGGAGCCTCTGCACACATTGGAGGAACGTGGAACCCTTTTGCGGAACTGCTCCAAGAGGCCAGAATATTGCAGATTCACAGACAAAGAGAAGCGTTTCTGCGCCTCTCGTTCTACACAAACCTGTCTGCATTGTTCTTCCCTCTTGGGAGTACTTCTGCAAAAAAGGGCCGAGCCACAGGGCGCACCACGGAGACAGCCTCTCCCCAACTTCTCCAATCGGGGGAGAGTGTGTGCGCGAAGGCCCCACCCTTTTGAGGAAGCGCTCCGAGAGGCCTGGTCAGCGGAGATGATACAAGGTTTTTCCAAAAACGAAGAAAGAAAACGAAGCAAGAGAAGAAGCTGAGACGCGGGAAAGGAGACATGGATGCGGAATCAGTCGGCAAAGAAGGTAGGGAGACATTGAGAGAGAGTGAGTGAGTGAGAGAGAGAATACAAATGTGTATTTTTTGTTAAAAAAATAAATATACATTTCCTTTAAAATGGAGCAAAACTATAAGTGCGGCCTATAATCGGGACAATACGGCGTACACGGCTCCAAAGACCTGGCAACTACAAGCAGAAATATGTTAGAAGGTAGGTTTATGCCAGGACTTTAGCTCATGACCCACCACCGTT
This sequence comes from Spea multiplicata, assembly GCA_009364415.1. Classification (NCBI taxonomy): domain Eukaryota; kingdom Metazoa; phylum Chordata; class Amphibia; order Anura; family Pelobatidae; genus Spea; species Spea multiplicata. Next base: position 7,513,196 of record VKOC01000010.1, read on the forward strand.
ACAAAAATCGAACAAATCCAAGTTTTCCATACCTGAAGAATTCCAATAACTTTTTTGGCAATAAACGGTCCAAAATGAGACGCTTGCGACAAGCCAACCTGATTATAATCTGCAAGGATTACAATCCCGTTAACCTGAGTTTCCTCGGACTCGATTAATTTTTCCAAAGAGAGGTACATGGCACGGATATTCTCAGTAATTGGGTAGTCCCTGGGGTTCCACTGACCTAATATTAAAGAATACTACATGTCAACAGTAAAAAGACAATAACTTTTAAAAAAAAACAAAAAACCATATAATAATAAGGACAAAGTTTGACAAAGAATCATATAACTGAGCTGTTTTCATAAAATAATTATTAATTTTGCATAAAATCTCTTTTTAATCATTAATTTTGCATAAAATAACTTTTTAATCATTGTCATTGGGTTTGCAGGTGACATGAAACTACTTGTATTTTTTACAATTATGGGGATGTAATGCGAGGATTTGGGAAAAGAAAAATATTGTATTTTCATGGACTAAAATGTCAAAGCTCTAACTTTAATGGGGATTTTTCAAAGTTTTAAGCTTTTTTTTTTATCAAGACATAACTGAAACAGATAAAGAGGTTGGTATTTCTAAAAGGATGATTCCTTACTTACCCTTAAATTACATAAAATAGGTAATTTTATATAAACTTCCGTATTGAAAAACATAGGACTATATAAAAAAGGAAACCAAAACATCAGTACACGTTCCTTCCGCCCTATGACTTGTAGTGGTTACAAAGAGTTGCCTACCAGGGCGAATGCAAACAACGCGACGGCCTTCTCTATCTGTCTGCGGAAGGACGGTTAAAAACCCAGCGTCCAGCACGGGCTTGACGGCCGACGGCCTCAGGTCGTTAAAAACCTCAGGCCAGCTTTTCCGGCAGCTGTAATAATTCACCAGGAGCTGCAGCGCCCGGTCGTAATCAAATTTTCTCGCTCTCAGGAAGCGTAGAAGGAATGAATCATCGACGCGGGTCCTTAAGTTGGGGTAGTCCTTCCATACCATGTCCCTCAGAGCTTGGACATCACGTAGTCTCCATTCTGGCTTCTCTTGAAGTTCTTCTCTGGCTTTGAGGAGCAGCTCAGGGGTCAGAGAGCAGACGTAGCTGTGCCGGGGAGCGGAGTTTTCATCCAATGGAGAAGACACAGATGAACTCGCTACCGATGTCTCATTGTCTTCTGCCATTGAGCAAAGGACAGCTATCAAAAAAAAAATAAAGAAAAATAAATAAAGTTTTCTGTTTCACATCAACGTAGCAACAAACCACCAGGAGAATATTCTGCTCGGTGAACAAAACTGACAGCCCCTCATTACAGAGCACCTGCCGAGCACGACAGCCACGTGACATCTAATAGATCACGAGCCCCATCTATACGCCGTGCTCTGAGCTTTAAAAACCAAGAAGGAATCGAGTACCCAAAAGAAAACGTTCTTATTGGCCGCCGTAGGATCCCTCCGGAGATGGAGACCATTGGTGGAGGTTTAAAGAGAAAGCCTCCTTGAGATCCTACCAGAGATGGAGCAGAAGTCAACAGCCCGCCATAACCACATAACTCAGGCTGAGATGAATAGCATTTTCTTCAACAATAATGTCACCATTGATGACACAAATTATAATTACACCCCCCCCTCCCCAGTGCAGGAATCCAGAGAAAATAGAAATAAAAGATTAAAATAAATTGTAAAGAAGTTAAAAGTATGAAACGCGGTTTTCAGTCCGGGGGGGGGGGCGGTTTCGGGGACCGTATGCGATACTTTTAACTTATTTACAATTTTTTTTTGTTACATCAATCATTAAGGACTATGTAACGAGCAGAAGGATGAGGTCATAATCTGCTGCATAGGTAATGACGAAATCAGGAAACGTCGCAGAAACACGAAGCGGCGGTTACAGCGAAAGACACTTCCTGTGCTGCAGGACGCAGGATATCACGCGTGCGATACGACCGTCTATCCCAGTAAATACAATCACCAAGGGGCACGAGCCATGCAATATGAAATATTTATACGCATTCAGACACACATATATTTATACAAACATACATAGACATTATATATATACCATATTATATACACATAGTATACACATTATGCATACGCATATTCTACACGTTATCCATACACATATTATTCACCTTATCCATACACATGTTATCCATACACATATACATACCAAATATATATATATATATATATATACACATATGATACATATACACACCCAGCCATATATATATATACTATATATATATATATATAGGGGTCCAGGGGGGCTATACAGACCTCCTGCTGGCTGTCACTCACACCCGGGCCGCACACTCCCCGCTGACAGAACCTGTCCCGCTGTCACTGCACCACATACGCAGACCAAACCACCTCACCTGCAACAAAGGCGAGGGGGTGTGCCGGCCGCTGCCGCGGGGACCGCTCTATCCTACAGCATTGGCTGGAAAGGGTCACCTCTGCTAACACCCCCAGCCCTGAGGCCCTTCCTGCCCAGGCTTCACCTGCGCGTAGATCCGATTGGTCCCCGTCGGTCACGTGCTCGCGCTCCCGATTACCACCCACCTGGATGGCGATGCTTGGCAAAAAAAAAAAGCTGATGATGTGCGAAAGGGACGCGCTTGGTGCACGTCAGTGTGCGTGCGCGCGCCCCGCATTACATGTGCTGATGCTGAGAAAGGCCACCAGAGGGCGCTCCATCCATAGGCATACATTACAGGAGACAGTCCTTGTCTGTGAGACAAGTCTCACTGCCTCTCTATTATACCGTTCTATTTTTAGCTGAAATAATGACTGGATGCAATAGTTGCCAACAGTCCTGATTGTGTTTTGGGAGTTTATCACAGGTCTCCAGCTTTGCGCAATGTGACCTTTCCTGCAAAACTGGCATTGCGTATGTACAAAAGGGGTCCCACAAAACGGGTCCCACCATGTGTTACAGGACTGCTTACTATGTGTCCCCTGAGCCATGACGTATGCACCATTTATTCCAAGGAGTCCGCCTATGACTGAGTCAGATCAATGGATCATAAAAATCAACAGTCACGTGACTCGCCAAGACAAAAGGGCCATGATCCCCTGAGCCACCTGCCGACCGGCCGACCGGCCCTCAAACACCAACCGAAGAACAGAATAACTTGATTGAAGCCTGAGATATACGCCTCACATTAACCATGTCCATGATACAAGCCACTGGCTGAGTGCACAGGCAGAAGAGGCAGGGGTTCCTCATTAAGCCAGGTTGGGGTTGGCGTGAAGGTGCCCAAGGTTGGCCCATAACAAGTAGGAAGGCCAGGCCAGGGGCTACGTGACTCGCTTTGATGTAGCATCACGCACCACCCATGAAATGCAGCAGCGCTATGGTGTAACCCTCCAACTCATTAAGTTCTCCCTTTCGCATGCCTGTAGTGCCCAGTTTGGGCATTCCACGTGCACAGTTGGCAGTGGACCTACAAACCAGGAGCCAAGTCACAGCCAGCAATTTGTACGCAAGTCCCACCAACGAGAACTGCCCTTGATCCTGACTAAATCTGGACAACTGGCATCTATGACTTGTGATGTCACTGACGCAGAGACCCCTCGGACCTTCGGTTTGATCCCCCTTTGGCATCAATGTTCTCGATACGACTTTTTGGCACACAGAAAGGGTATGACGCAGAAAGACGGTCCTGTGATTTGTTAAAGATCTAACCTCACGCCGGTTAATATTTATTTTATCCCAACGCTGTCAGAAAATTAACGGAACATTCTCTCGGTCAATAAATTATCGACACCCAAGTCTCTGAATCAGCACAATAACCGCGGCACAACATGTCCTCGTGTCGCTAATACATCGGCTTCACGCCGAGTGAATGAAATGCCACGTTTTTTGGCAGGTGACAGAAAGGACATGTCTTGTGCAGCCTGCGTTCCTTGTGCAAATCGACAAAAATGTCACCTTTTCTGCCCAAAAAATAAATATTTGTAAAATTAGAAGATTGCGGTATTGCTTGTGTAGCCGTGGTTGGCTCCGTTAGAATGTACGTGGAAAGCAGTATGTTGTCTCCAGCGACCATGGGGTGAATCTCGGAGGACCAGGCCATTTTGGTTTCCCCCGAGGCTGAGTTTCTGGGTTCATCTGGCCCCTGAATACAAATTTTTATTCTTTGGCCAAAGATCAAGACAGTTGGGGTACTATCTATATCATGAATTAGGGTTTGGGGTTAAAATTTAAGGTGGAGAAGAACAAAGCTATCTCGTAGGATGGGGCATGTGCGGATATGCTGCACATGTTGCATGCAATACCTACCAAGTGTCCCGGTTTCATCCCCAACATTTCCAGAGACTAAAAATGGCCACTTTTGTTTTAAGGGGGTGGTTAGAGACATGGCTCAGAGCGGAAGCTTACAGAGTCTCCAAAGCTGGCTCAGCGAATGCTACAGATGAGGGGTCCGACCTCTTGCACGGCAACTGCTCCGCCACCGATGTATGTTGGAGTCAAATATTGTATTTTATTTACCCCGTTTAATTTATAAAGCCGTTTCCTGCTGTTTCTATACACATTGCTGGGGCTTTTAGGGCTGGAGAACCCTCATACCCAGCAAACATTCCGAGCTCCTAGAAAAGAGGGGCATCAGGGGAAGAAAGAGGGACACAGGAGGAAAGAGGGGCACCAGGGCATGATACAGAGGACACCGGAGGGAAAGAGGGGCATCATGGGAGGAAAGAGGGACATAATGGGATTGGCGCTCATAGAGCTGGCTGCTGTCTGCATGCGCAGTGGTTTATCATTTCATAATACGTGGTATCAGATATCTCTGGTGGATTGTGGTAATTATCCTTGACATGGTTGCACGTCCTGGCACTCGCTGCTGTATCAGCACTGCCACGTTGTAACTTCTTTCTTCAGCAACGACCCACAATGCAGTTTTTACGACCGCTTGCATGTCCGATGGCTGTTTATAACACGCTATACGGGCTATTAACAGATATTCCCCGCAGGCTGTAAAGATAAAATGGCTGTTTTTCTTCTTACACGATGCAGAAGGACCTTCGGCTGCGTCTGCTGTTTATTTAAACACCCACACAATCTAATATCCAGATTAACGCCGTCCAATTCATCGCTCCAGAGCCAGGGTTTTATTGTGAAGATAGCAAAGGACTAGAAGCATTGAGGAGGTCGCTGGCTTTAAGTATCGTCTTGGAAACCAGTTGGGTTTGCGACTCAAGAACTGGAGTCGGACACCCCTAAGAAGAGAGAGGGGATGTGATGGAAACATCTAAATATTTAAAGGGATTTAAAGTACAGGAGAGACATTTATTTCAAAGGAGGAGACATGTTAGAACAAGAGACCATAATCTCAAAATAGAGGGTTGGAGGCTTCAGTGGAATGGAAGTTTGTAGATAGTGGAACAGCGTCCCAGTAGAAGTTGTAGGGGTTAATATAATAAGGAAATTTATGGTTATCTGAATCTAAGAAGAGACCAACGACCATGGCAGAAGCTCGGTGGGGTTGGCCCTTCACAATGTATAGTGAAGTCAAGAAGCCAAAACACAACTGTCCTGCATGGAAGAAGCAGATAAGACCTGTTTGCCCCCCCCCCCCCCCGTCCGTCTGGCCATATTCTTGCTTAAAAGAATCAAACCTTAATCAGTCGTTGGTCTCGTCTTAGATTCAGGAGCCGAAAATGTCCTATCCCATGCATGTTTTATAACCTCACTGTATTACCCTCTACCACTTCTGCTTATATTATAATATATATTATAATAAAAAAACTATATAAATATTGATTATTATTAATTATTATAAATATATTTATAATATTATATAGTAAATGTACGGATGTTTCAGTGCTTAGAACCCTTAACGTGTCGCTATCCAAGAGTAGAGAACATGACACACACACACGCATGTTAAAAAAAAACATTGTATTTAATTACTTCTAACAAACCGTATTAGCCGCTCGCTCGTAATTTTCCCCATTCAAAGATGGCTTCTACCAAAAATTATGAAAATACGCATACAACGTACAAATATTTAGCTTTCACCAATACGTCCGACAAAAAACAGATTTGCAAAAAGTAATCAATTTTCTTACAAAAAGCAGTTAATCATTTTGGTAAAATTTGGTTTGATTCGCAATAATAAATCAGTGTTATTTACAACAATAATTTACAAAATGTATTCATTGGAAAAAAAAATAAATTACAGGAAATATTACGTTTCTATTTACATGCGCATCATACGCGGCGTTTATATCATGGCAGTGGTATACACTTTCCTCTTGTTTGGATAATACCAGTAGCTGAAAGAAAGTGGATTTCATTTACGGACACAGAATAACATCAACCTATCGGTGCCTGCGTTTCTGTCACATGACAATTAAGTGTCCTTGGGGAAAAGAAAATATGAACGAGGAAGCATTTTATTTCTGAGAAGGGTTCAGTGCCCCCAGCGGTACTGGGAATGATGTCAACAAAGTAGGTAGAACATAACCTTGAAGAGATGATGTCATCCTAAATGTAATACTCAATGATCAGGAATCCAAACCAATGGAACCTCATTGAGGGTTTGGTGGTATCTTTAGGAGATGTTCCTATGAGTTTGGGTAGATTGATGATTATATGGTTAGGACCAGAAGAAGGAGCTGACATGGAGCTGGAACGGGACAAAATAATTAGACTCCCAGCAGAAACAAGGACTGAAGATCAGACGTTTAACTATGGACCCTGATCTAAGAAAAGTCAACGTCTCTACGGCATCTTTAGGTAGAAATGCAAGCGCCTACGCCAAAAAAGCTGGAGTTGGTTGGATCTCTCAATGACTATGGCTGTCCCGAGAATTCATTAAAAATGAATCTACAATGTGCCCAGATTATTAAAAACATCGAAAACAATATGGAGGAAATACAGAAAACGGATATCCTTCTGCCACCGTAATGAGCTTAACCTCTTCGTTCCGGTACAGATATGTTAATACATATCTGAGATGTCCATGAACAGAGAAGTAAAAAGTAAGTTTACCCAAATACATTCTGGCACATTGATAGTTCTAATACACACACATTGCACAATTTACGTTTAACCCCGAATATCACTTACAAATTGAGCATAGGATTGAGCATAGGATTGAGCATAGGATTGAGCATAGGCGTTGATTCCGCAGGCGCAGCTTTAATAACATAAAGTCTCTTAGTATGGATTTGCAGCAATTAAAAGAAATGCTAATGATGTCATCGTAACGGAAATTTCGACGCCAGAGGCTCTGCATTACTCATTGCAAGATCTTGGGGATGCATTTTTTTCCTTAATATCCTTGGCTTTGGGGGAAGCTTGCTTCATGTACATTGGAAAGGTTTCTTTGGGTTTTCCAAGCTACCTCTTCAAGGCACCGCGTACGGTTGGACGGAGAACGCCATGGGGCTTTCTTGTAGCTGCTACGAACATGGCCGCATTCAAGGCAGGTATGGTGATCTTTGTCCTAATATTGCCTCCTCTTTGCTACTAAATGCGAAGGTTCATGAGAAGGTCCATCGGTCCACCAAGTGCATCTAAAAATCAGTCTTTAGGACTTTAGCAGACAGGTACGGCAGGCTCGTCCTTCAAAACTATTATTTGTGGAAATTAAATCATCATTTCAAATCAGTGTCTCAGCAGTCCTCCACGATCGTAGCGTCAAGAACGGTCGCCGACCAGATGGAACCCAAGAGATGATCTTCAATTTCCAGGCCCATGTCCTCGTGGGACGTTCCACCTGCCCACATCTCCTCTACTACATAATCACTACTTAATCTGAAGTCGAAAACTATTAAGCTCAATTTAAATATTACGAGGCAACTTAGAAGCAAAGTCTTCAAAAACAAAAAAAGTAGAAAAAAAATCCAAAAATATTAATTCAGCTTAAAAAAAAATATCACTTATAGTAAGAGCGAATGAACCTATTTCTGGATGATGTATAAAATATATACACACAACCCTTACATTGCAAAAGGAAATTAAAGGGTTTCTTTTCCTGTTACGCTTCTCACGGCTATAAATTAAATAGTCCCTTCATTTTTTTTAATGGTATATTTAGCCGAGGCAGTGAGTCCGTTATTATATATAGTCTACTATTTTTTGGGAGGGGTTTTGTTAGTTTTTTCTTTACATAACTTCCTGTTTGGTGATGGTGGGTTGCGGAATGGAGGTTGGCTGTTTAGATACAGTGGCGATTGCTCCATGTACAATTTTGTATTGTTCTGGCCCGGAACCGGCTGGCGGGGACGGCTGAGGTGTTTCCGGTGTGGCTGGTGAAGAAAAAAAGAAATCAAATTATTATTATTATTCTGACTGTTGCTGTGCTACTTAAGAGGGCAGGGAGAGCTCTTCTGCTGCAATGGCAACTTTTAGTTGGATAAATCGTTAAAATTCTCCTTTTCTTCCAAGGTTCTTTTATCTGTTTTTCCCCACAAATGCCGAAAAAAAGGATACTTCAGCCTCTTTAATAACTCTGACTCCTGGGATAGTAAGTATTTTTACCAAATATATTTAAATCCTTAGTAACCCTACATTAAGTTGTAAAGGAGGATACGCACACATCTGTCCATTGTGGAGCTGGGTTGGCAGGCTATTGTTGGCTACAATGACGTTTGTTGCCAGGTGGTCTTGGACCAGATGAGGGTGTAGCGGGTGATGAGCGTGCGGTGCTTCATTTGTTGATCCTGGAATAAAAAAAAACAGGCATTTTTTTTACCGTATTCATCTGTTTCGATCTAGATTTTATCATATCTGGTTATCTCCCAAGGGTTCTAGGTACAACATCTGATTGCCACTGGTCTGGGGTAGCGAGCGAAGCGATGTAACCCTACCCACACATTGCCCTGTCCACCCACTCTCAACCCGCACTCCTACCACCCATAGAACTATTTTAACCAAGAATAATTCTATGCAAGTGAAAGATTTTGACCATTTTCACCATTAATGTCAATTCATAGTTCCATTGGCCATACGTAGTTCTACATTGTTGTAGTCTATTTGCATATGGGGCTGAATGGCAAGGCCACATAGGGGCGAAGCCACAAATCCGGAGTCGCCTTCTATTTTGGGTAGAAAGAACCCGTTGACCATTGTTTATGTCTTCTCCAGTTTATTTTCTACTGACCTCCAAGAAGCATCTCCTGCAGCAGGTTGTCAATCTTGGCCATCCCGAAAAGCTTGACAAACTGGATCTGCTCTATCATCTGCCAGGTAATACTCTGCAAGGTGGGGAGCAGGAGAAGAAGCTCCCCAAATCTCCCCCGGGAGTCATACTGTCTGTCGTTGATATAATCTTCCAGGCTGACCTGAACCTGGTACCTCATCCTTTTGATTTTGGTCGGGTCGCTCAGCCCTTTGGCATCTTCACACGAGAAGGAAATATTTAAAAAATGTGTCAATGTCACCGATATTTGATCCGTTCTCCAAAAAAAGAATACTACACTACATTATGGTACAACAGAAATGATCGATAAATATGGCCACCAGGACTTTTTTTCCATTTCCAATTTTTTTTCATACATTTATTGGCTCCGAGAATTAAGATTGCAGAAATTAAATTCAAAAGGATACGTACCAGGGTCAAAAAATATGATGGCTTTCAAACACGCATACTCGTTGTCGTCGATTTGAAGCTCCTGGAATGGAAGAACCAGCTCGTCCAGAATTCTGACGGCCACTCGGCCAACTTCTAGCTCGGGACAGTTTCGTGGCACCAAGCGATCGTTCCCTGTCCAGGATAAGAAGAGTTTATGAGTTGAAGGTTATAGACCCATGTTTCAAGGACAAATTACAGGGGGGGGGGCGCCATCAAATAAAACACCAGATTTAATGATATATTTACCAAGTAACAAGAGGTCTTTATAAATCATGGATCTTTTGGCAGCTCCGAGAAGTAAGTGCTCCCCCGCGTGCGCCCGTAATAACGCCACCTGGAAAAGGAAAACCAGAAAAAAACATGTTTTAACGTGTAGTCTTGAAGGTTATATGACTTTTAAGAGATGTACTGGCATTGAGGGAGCACCAGGGTTGCCTTTATTGTGATTGGGTCACTTGGACCCCTTGGAAATCGATGGAACCTGAACAGCCAACATGGCAACTTTTCAGAAGCTTCAGTTTCTATGAGAATACACGGAACGTGGAATGATTTTATGATCTTTGGTTCTAGACACTACAAGACACCAAGCGAAGTAGTTATGGCACGCAGTATTTAGTGGACTACGATGCCCGAGTTTTATTCTTTAAGGATTTTATGAGCCATTTGAGCTGGGTCGTTGAAGATTGTAACACCTAGAACATCTGTTGTCCTGTTCCAGGCGCCCGGCGCGTTATGTAGTTACACGTGTCGCTGCCTCAGCTCGGTTAACCATTCATTCTATCTCCCGTTACACATCACAGGTTTTGGAACACACAGAGGTTAAAAATGTGACAGATTAACTGCTAAAAACCAGCAGTTTTAATCATTTGTCCATAAAAAAATACATTTAAAGTCTATCTTCTACAGGTTAGCCTAATGTGGTTGGATCTCATCTCCCATTAACCTCAGCCAGACCCTGGCGTTAGGTAGGTGAGGTATATGGGCTTACGGTTTCTGGAGAATCACGTCTTAAACCATTTTTTTTACAATAAACTATTTTTGTTCGTTATTAATGAATTTTGAGCCCACCTGGTCATCTAATGGAAGCTCACAGAAAGCGGGGATGTATTTGGCCCACTCCACCAGAACCAGGAGCTGCTGCTTCATTGAATCGCACACGTCGCTGATATTTGCAATTTTCTTCCCTCTGATATCTGTGTTCAGCACGGACACGGATGACGTGATCTGCCCAAAAAAAATATCACAGAATTATTCATCACATCCGAGCGGAACGAGTCATTTCGAAACCTAGAATTTGCCGGTAGATCGGCCCCATGCGGCCCTCGTATAGTCGGCCCGTTTCTCCTGCTGTAAAGACTCAAACCTTAATCAGTCGTTGGTCTCGTCTTAGATCCAGAAGTCATATACCTATGCCATGTATGATTAAATTCCCTTTCTGCTGTAAAGACTCAAAAAAGCGCCGGGGGGTTATATTACTGTATACAGCACTGCGGGTTATATTACTGTATACAGCGCTGGGGGGTTAATATTACTGTATACAGCGCT
>VKOC01000010.1:7544211-7563421 GCA_009364415.1 Spea multiplicata
CACTACGTTCATATAAGATATTTTATGTGCAGGTGGCCGCTATATAAGATTTGCTTTGCCGGCACATTTTGACCATTTTATGATACAGAAATGCATTTGTGCGTAGCTTTCTTCCCATGACAAGGCTGTTTTATTCAGACTAAACGGACTGCTTGTTTGAAGGTGGGGAGCGAGATCAACGCGCAAATTTATTCTCTTGGCTTGGAAAAACAAAATATCTGAGAACGTTAACATGAAAAATGTTCCGTTGCCATACAGAGTCACGGCTTCTTGCTGTAAAGGGATACTGTAATAAGTCATAGGTGCGCTCGCTGGTTCCCCGGGGCAAATGTCAGATGTCCTCTGCCGTCATGAAGGTCTTCATCTGATGCTGATCCCGGCAGATGAGCGTCTGTAGAACCGGCAGATGAGCATTTTGACCATTGATGTAGCGAGATGACGTCTGTTGAGGCAGCCAACTCCCTTTTAGAGTTCTTCTGGATTTGTTTGACAACAAAAAATGTTTAGTTTCATTGATTTGTCCAAAGAAACGACTCCAAACAAGTTATTCAAATCAATATATTTCAAGAATCCCACATGTGATGGGACTACAAACAGCTTGGGCACCAACGTCCCAAGGTGTCCCACATGTTCTTTGCCCAGCCCCTGCCATTTTGGATTCTAAGTGGAGTTTGTTCTGGAGTTTCCTTATTGAAGACAGAAGGAAAGGACCAAACTACTGAAGGGGAAGAAGTGTTGAGGTTGGCTTGGCTCCATTTTGCACTTCCCTTCTTTTGACGAGCCAGGCCAAGTCACCAGCTATACTTTAGGTACCTTCTGTAGCAACACCATGGTAGTGCCCACCTCTTCAAAGGAAAACATACAATGGACTCAGTATGGATATGACGGTCCCTAATAACGGGATAGAAGACAAAACCACCCCACCAGCCGCCATGTTCACAGGGGTACCTTACCAACCACGAAGAGGTAGCGGCATCAAATCATCTACTACATGGCGATCTACTCTATCCACCATGTGGCAAATGTTACTCCCAACACCAGTAACCAGCCATATTCATTACATGGCACCTAAATAACAGAATAAAGTAACCTATTGGTAGGAAAATCCATCTATTAATTCTATTAATAGTTCTATTAATTCCAAAGGATATTTCCTATAGATTCCTCTTTACGGAGTCAATTAAATTTGTATTTTTTCTTGTAACGTTGTTAACAATAACTGACAATTAAGGGAGATATTTAACAAACTGGGTAAAATAAAATGAGTTAATCAAAAACCCCAATATATTAATCTGTATTGCAAAATAAACAATGTTTCGGAAAGTCTAGTTGTGTCAGCTCTAAAAAAAAATAAATCAATTTTCTCACAGCTTTCAAAAAAAAAGAAGAAAGCAAATCTTTTTCTGGAAATGCTTCTCCCCTCCCGCATTCTATGTTTACTGAAATATGTCGTAACTCCTTACCAGAATGCAAGCAGGTCAAGACTTTTCTAAAGCTGGTTTTTTTCGTCGTAAACTTGAGAATTAGTGAAAACAAAAGGCCAGCTGTCATAAAGAAGATGTATAGAAATCCAAGTGAATTCCGATGAACCTTTTGAAATCCCGGCTTCCTTTAAGGGACAGTAAATGCAGGAGAAACGCGGCACTTTTTGGTCAAATAGTTTAAATCTGTTTCCTATTTAAATAATTTTTCTTACTGGTCGTTTTCTAGATACATTTTAGTTAAAAGGTACCACCTTTTTCATTATCGGTATGGCCAGGAGAAACTAAAATCATTCCACACGGCCACGCTATGGACCAGCGCACCACGCCATGGGCTGGTGATCACAAGCTGGCCCCGGTGCTTTATGGCCAACCGGTGCCGATGGCCAGAGGTCCACCGGACATTTGCCTGGTGTGCCAGTCCTGGCTTGCTCAGGATGATGCTGTTGATGTACTGGTGGCCACCAGCTGGATACAAGTAGACGGACGTTATGTTTTTATACTCTCACGCCATGTGGCCTCCTAGGTTTAGCTGGTGGCCTCACACTGCTGGATCCGATTGACCACCGGAGCGGCAGCATTGGTCCTACTGGCCGTCGGCCCGTCAGGTACAACATACCAAATGGTCCATCTAGACTCCATGAATCATCTATATGGTATTGTTCATGTTGACATCATAACAATATTACTCCAAAAATCCATATTAAATTAAATATTACAACAAAGTTCTAAAATAGTTCTAAAATCTATATTGTAATTCAACGTACATCAACATAAATGGTAGAACTGATACTAAACCTAAGACTAACCTGACCTTTCCCACCTTTTACTTTTTTTTCTCCATACTTTCTTTTCACTTATACGAGAAGAATTTTCTACCAATCTGTTTATTTTCTCTTCTCGCCGCAGCACTGTGCAGCCATTGTCCGCCAGCGGTTACTCCGGGTTTGCACAGCAAGTGTTTTACAAACCTGGTCTTCTAAGGAAATAAACGAAAAGTTGGCTTCTACCGATTTTGTTTAAGTCAGAATCATTTTACCATTTTATGACACTACGGTCCGAATGACCTTACGCCATCTCTTTTGGCAGAGTCTCGTAGCGGCGACACGATCCGCATTCCTCTTTCGCGTCCGAGTGCGGAGACAGCTGGCGGAGGGAATTATACGAGCCAAAGTTAAAAAACACAGAATTATTATTTGTCATATGACCCCCCCCTAATAAAGAAATGACTGATACAATTGTGTGCGCCTCACTTTTACAGGGAAATTAGTGGAAATCTGGTTTCACTCTACATAATAAAGTTTTACTAGGATCCGGCCTTCTAGGAACTTTTAATTGCTCATCATTTTGACCCATAGTTTATTAATTTCATTTGTATTCAGTTAATTTAATATTTGACTACTAAGACCGAGCTTATATTTTAGTAGAACAGATACTATCAACAAATTAGTTAAATTCTCATAGTACATTGGCTTCTTGATCCTAACCACATTTCATAACTCGTGGTGGAAAAGATTAACAGGTTCCGCAACCCGGCACAATTTTGTCGGTGGAGACTGCTGGCAGGAGACGACCGTCAACAGAGAAAACCACTAGGATTAGACAGGACTCGAGTTAAAATAAGAGGACACGACCATGACTGTCTTACGGCAGGGCAATAGGCTGTAGGCCAGGGCAACAGGCAGTAGGCCAGGGACCATACCATTCCAGAAGGGCCGGCAATGGGTAACTTAAGTGTCCAACAGCCAATGGATTTTGTTATACCTCATTAGGGGAAACCTGTCTGTCAAAGCGTTAAGGGGTAAGTCTAAATGGAGGGACTCCAGATTGGGTTTAGGTGGAGGTGCAGGATGAACTAAGGGATGAAGAATAGGTGCTAATATGGAGGTGGCAAGGTGCTTAGATGGATGACGCAGGTGGCACACATAGATCCTTTGGGTGGGTTTGTTGGATATAAACTGTAGACAGACATTGAAGTCCATAATAGGATGGATACGAGAAGTGGGGTGACCCCCAATGTTTTGTGTGACATATCTGATTATGGCGAGCCAAATATCTCTTCATGCCCCATGCATGGTCGGCTCTATCTTACAAGGAATTCCTCCAGAATTGGCCCATCACAGTTATGTACCAAACCTAAATTTCATCTGATATTGAATATTGTAATACATTTATTTGAAACGTGAAGGGATCCGCGGCAGCTACATATGAACAAAGGATTTCAAGAGAACGTAAGGTGACTTAAGCTCGCGGTAGGTCTATGCCGAGGTCCCATCAAAAAGAACAGAAACAATGTCACATCCAAGTGTCAGGTCGTTGTATCTTCCAGTTCAATGGGATTATGATTTTGAAGTCCACTTCAAAGCGCTGCTACCCTACAGACCTTTCCTAACCTAAGTGTCAAACTCTACAAATATTTACAGGCGCCATTGGATACCTTATATCTCACACAGACATGTACTTGGCCGGGTTATAAACGTGTGAGGCTTTGATGTATTTCCAGCTGTAAAAAAAAATCTCTTCTCGTTCTGTAATGCAGATATTAAAGAGTTAATATGAATCAAACCTACCAGTAATGGATCAGCCATGAAACTCACTTTTCTCTCTGTTATATATTACAGGAAAAGAGGAAAATATAGTACGGGGACATTTAAAGTATACATTAAGCTTGTGAGCTGGGCTCTCTTTTTACCTAATGTATCGGCTGGCCTTAGTCTGTCGGTTCTAGTTTTGTCGGACCCTCTCAATGTATGGACTGTAAGAAGCGCTGCGGAAATTGGCGATATATCAATAAAGTATAATAATAATAATTAAAAACATAATTAAAAAACTGACCATTCTTTGCATTAAAATGGTGGCTTCAGAGGGTGGGGGGTCGGGGGGGGCACTGGGCTTGCTTGGGCTTAGAACATCGATTGATTAATAGGATTTTAGGATTTTCTGTGGACCCCCTATTAATAACACATTATTAAGTTATTTGAATATAGTATTTTTGTAACTTTCAGGTGAGGGCATGCAGTTTCACATTGACTCTCTTAACTCAACTGACCACTTGGCTTCTTAGTGAATAGCCCCAAAATGATTGCTGTCGTGCATGAAGTCTGTGTTCTGGGTTAAAAAGACAATCTTGATTATCCTACTTCAAGAAAAAAATAGTACTTTTTTCTCTTTTTTTTTTTTTTGACGGTTTCCAGTTAAAACAAACTCCTGAGCGCTGTTTACGATAAAGTCAGACGGCTCCATCTGGAGCTTTATATCACTTTTATACTAAGAAAAATACGTTTCATCATAGCATTTTTTTTTTCAGCTCCAAAGCTTAGGGTGAGGAGGCTTTCCATGAAATGAAACACGGCTCATTAACCTGCGGACTCGATCCGGATCACGAACCGGATCACGAACTAAAAGGATGACCGTTCTCCCAGCTTTGTGCTCTCTGTGTCAGAAAACGTTTCCCCTCTTGTGGCCGTCCTGGACGAGCTGTGTTCTTGTTATAAACTGGTTAAGTTGGCGGGTCGCTCGCCGTAGATGTCGTGTTTTTTGGCAGGCGACACAGTCTGGGCCGCAGGATATTACCCCTGGCGAAGACGCAGATCTCTACCAGTTCTTGGAATTCCGTTGGCGCGCGTGTGCGAGGGATGATTAGGTAGAGTTTTTAGAACACACCAAAAAACAATGCCATGGAACGGGTAGATCGTGAGCCTCCGACGTCAGGAAAAATCATGCCCAAAAACACAATAAATGTCTCTTTCCTCCTTCTATTCGATTCCACATATTTATTCCACATATCTGATGTCAAAATGACTAAAGTTACTTTCCAAGAAGAAACTTCTGTGGTTACGCGGCTTGGAGTATGGTACTAAAACAACAGACCATAATCTAAAACTAGAAGACCAGAGGCTTCGATGTAATATAAGCAAGTTTACTGTTAGGGTAGCAGATAAGTGGAACAGACTCCCAGCAGAAGTGGTAGAGGGTAATACAGCGAGGGGATTTAAACATGCATGGGATAGACATACGGCTCCTGAATCTAAGACGAGACCAACGACTGATTAAGGGTTGAGGCTTTAGAGCAGGGAGGAGTAGACATGGGCCGAATGGGGGCCGATCTGCTGGTAAATTCTATGTTTCTATGCAGAGAATGGCTGACATCACTTATGTTCATTTTTATAATATAATTGGGAAGAAATCTTATTAGTTATCTCGGATGTAGTCTCCCGGAACAGCAGACAGATGTTCCCGCTGACGTTATCGTTCGAATTATGTTCCAAGCACATTAGATTTGTCTCCGTTCCAAAAAAACGCAGAACGCTCATAAAAATCTCTAAATGACCTCTGCCAACCATGGATCACGATGTGCCAATAAACAAAATATCTGCCCATTTATATATTAAACATACGAAATGGCCAATTTATCTGTTTATTAGATGTTTTGTAGGTTATAAACCATAACATAATAACTTTTTTTGCTTGATTGCCTAATATCGACCACCTTGGCGGAGAATTACCCCACTTTTCACTAAAGACCTAGAATTCCTAATACAATTAGATATTTTTTTTTTTACTGGTTTCAAGATTTTTAATAACCTCAAAATAGCAATTATTATAATATAATCCAATTATTTCCATCATCAAAATTTTGAAATCATCTCTAATTTAATATTTTTTTTAATAATTTAATAATTTATAATATATATATATTATATTTATATATATATTTTTTTTTTAATAATTGTCATCCTCCATAAATGATTTGTATAGTTTTTCAGAGAAATTGACTTTGTTTTGTTTTGTTGTTGTTGTTTTTTTTTTGTTTTTTTTTACAGGAAATGTCTGTCCTGTCTCAATAGAAAAAAAATAGTAAAAGAAATAAATAAATAATAAAATATATATTTTTTAGAGAAATGTCTGTCTTGTCTCAATAGATACATTTTAAAAAAAAAACAAAAAACAGCGTCCTTTCATAAAATAATCTGCAACAATTCAAATGGAATATTTTTTCGACCAAATATTTGTACTAATCTGTTTCCACTTAAAATAATTTTGGATACACCATATCAAAATAACTTAAAAAGGATGTTAGGGTCGTTTAAGGGGAAACACGGCCGTCATATCAGAGAAAGTTGAACTCCGTACAACAAAAAAGGATTTATGTCGGTTCTGGTGGAATATTACTGCATTTCAAACGGAATTCTGCTTCCTCCGCACACGCCGCTTACAATCCTGGCAGAAACGTGCCGGCTTTCACTGTTTGCTAACAGAGCGCAGGCTCTCGTCCCATCGCTTTCCCAACTTCAAGACATTCCTCCGAGGAAAGAGTTAAAATGCAAATTTCCTTACGGATGCCATCGGAGACTCCTGTGATTTGCCAGAGTTAAAGTTCTATCCCATGTGTGGTTAAGCAGGTTGCTTGTTAAGATCAGATCCTTAGTCTGCAGCCGCTCAGCTGGTGTTACGTTCCTCTGATTCGGGTGGGTACTCTGCTTCAATATCTAGAAATATCTTGATTTCTTATTTTATTTTGTTCTTTTTTTCCTTTTTTTTCTTTCTTTCTTTCTTTGTTCTTTTTTTTTCTAAATATATATTATCTTAATTTTATCTTAATTATTCACGCTCTCAAAAAAAATTTTATTATTATATATAGTACAACAAATATATAATATTTTGTATGATTTTGTCTAAAGTAATAAATAATAATTTATGTTCTAAAATGGCAGAGTCCTCCTATAGGCGGATTTTGCGCGGACGTCATCATCATTATGTAATGATGTAATCGTGATGCAGTATATCATGTTTTATTGATAAGGTGATTCACTGAAAACATTGTTGCGGTTCTAAGAAGGTCATCAGTATGGAGCAACCAGGAGGAAGGTTCTGTTGGCTGCCATTGTTATTAATTCATTGTTAAATCATTCTTTATCCCTCCCTGAACAGAGAAGCCATTCATATCTTGAGAGCTGACCAGCCTGCAGAGATGATGGCGCTGTTGACCATCCATCCGTACCTCACCGGTCTGCTCGTGTGGATTATACAGTTTTCCGGTTCTTTGGTTCCAGCTGAAGCTACTGATCTCCGATATCCTTCCAACAGCTCCGACCCCGATCTCATGCTCGATCTCGGGATCCCCAGACACAGGAGAAAACGTTACATTTCTGCCAGAGACATGAGTGCCTTGTTGGACTACCATAACCAAGTGAGGTCAAAGGTGACCCCTCCAGCTGCTAATATGGAATACATGGTAAGTGAATGTTCCAATATGGATACTTGGAATTCAATTCAAGGGGTCATCAATGTTTTCTATTTGGCCATAAGTAAGGATTGCAATTTCTATGTCTATAGGATCATATTTGTCTGTAAATTGCTCTGCTACCGATCCAAGATCTGCTCTAAATAATCCAATTTTCCATTAGCTTTATGCAATTGTTATTCCCACCTTTGATAAATGAAGTGTCGTTGCAGAAACGCAAAGTATATTGTGTTCAAGGGTTGAACGTTACTTCCTGTGACATCATATGTTTACATCACAGGAAGTGGTACATAAGTGGATAATTGCAATTCCCATACAATTGGGAAATATGACATGGAGCCAATAAAATATGGAAGCCAAACCCATGGAAAGGCTTGTAAAAAGTTACCTGCCCCAGCGCACAGAATAAAATATTTCATATGACTAAAGAAGGCTGATATTCTAAAGTCTGATTTTCGCTTTAAACTTTTCTAAGAAGACATGTGATGGCGACACCAACACTGTTTTTCCTTCAAAGGTCAAATATAGACTTTTCAAAAGCTCATAAGACTCCTCTGTAGAAAGATAAGTGAAGGATAGCAGAGATCTGTAAAACTGTAATCCGTGGACCAGAGCAGAAGATACAGGAGTCTAGCCAAGATCAGCTTTGTAAATGATTATGCCAAGATCAGAAAAGGGCTTTTAAGTCGGAATTAAAGGAAATAATGGTTGTCACGAGCATCGGTAGAAAGGAGGCCAAACACTCAAGTCTGGCCAGCCAAACCATCAATGACTACACCAAGGAGCTGGTAGGGTTAGGGGGGGGCAAAAATTCCAATGTGGGAGAAAGTCCATCTAACAGGCCAAAAACATGAGCCTTATTATTATTTTCTGCATATCTTTCACTCTGATTTGACATATCGGGTCAGAGCTTCTCTTTTTCCGGCATCTGTAGACCCCAAAGGTCTCTTGATGAAACAAATTTACTGTAATTTTTATTCTCTGAGTATTTAATGTCCTCGTATGTCAGTTTTAATAAAGACCGGTCCAATTCGGACCAGGACCACTCGCAGAAGCAGGAACGCAGTGGGTTTTACATGACCCTTCAGTGTAAGTTAGTCACTGTGGGTGGGTGGCAAGGAGACGATTGGGGCCTCTTTACTTTACCTGCCCCCCCATAAATGATTATACCAAGATTATACATGTAGGACAGAAGAGGACAATGAGGTCAGAATTAAAACAAACAATGATTGTACGGGCATCATAGTAAAGGCCAATTAATTTATTTTGCTGTAATTCCCTGATTCATATAAATTGATTGATTTATATAAACTTATACCTCTAAATCACAAGAACCCGGCACGCTCTAATGACTGCTCGGTGCTACAAGTTCCCTTTTATTCTTAGAGTTCTTGCAAATGATACTTTTGAGGTTTTTGACCGCCATGCACTGCCCGTTTTTCCACTGATTAAATGGGGTTATTTGCAGGTTGTTATAGATTTTCTTGGAAAAGCTCTCAAATCTCTTGTTCCATTTGTGTTTCTGAAACGTCATGGGCTGTCTCTGCACCGCTAGTGTGGTTTCTGCAAGTGTTTTATAAAAATCCCCACTTGGATTATTTTCTGATTTTTCCTGTATAACATATCAAAAATTCAAAAAAATCAATTTTCCTTTCTTACAGCTGAAGTTTTCCTCCAATGTATATTTTTATGTATATATTCATATATTTTTTTTGTGTTATTGCAGGTTAAAAAGTAATTTTAGACATTTTAACTAAATACATCTGCTATCTATTTTAATTTAGTTCCAGGAATTCTCCCGATCTCTCTCGGCCCCTTCATCCCCTCTCTTTCTCCGCGCTACTCACCCTCGTCTCGACCCCCCCTCTCTCTCTCTCGTTTTCTCTCATCTCTCCCGCTCTTCGTGCCTCTCTCTCTCCCCTCGCCCCTCTCTCTCTCTCCCTCCCCTCTCTCTCTCCCTCATTCTCACCCTCTCGTCTCCTCACTCGCCTACCGCCCCTCTTCTCTCCCTCTCACCTCTCCTCTGCCGCCGCCTTCTCTCTTTCTTCTTCTCTCCCTCTCTCTTTCTCTCCCTCCCTCTCTCTCTCTCTCTCTCTCTCTCCATATATATATTAGATGTATCATTAAGGTGTTAATCAGCTCAGACTTTATATTGAAACATCAAAGCACATGATGTGGACAGCTAGTAGCTATAGATTGTTTAAACACATTGACATCTAGTGGTCATGATGTGTAAAACATGCTAAGGCGACATGATGTTGGCAACATAACCAATGACATCATGGCTTGCATTCCAAAGTGATGATTCGGTATACAATAGTATAAAGGAGGTCGATTGCTACGTCGAGGTCACCCATATGGCTCAACATTTAAATGGCCAACGCGGCGTGGCTCAGGTGCAGGGATCTACCAGGATTTTTTATGTGACTTGGGGACTATTTATGCAAAACATTTAAATAATAGTATAATATAACTACGCAGTTTAATTCATGAAGTATTTTCTGCTGTTTCTGTACACATTTTCGGAGCTTTACTGAGTCTTCTTTCTTTTCTCTGGCGTGGAGCTTATCCGCGATCAAAGGATTTATTTGGTTATGCGGTACTTTAGGCATGCAGCATTGTTACCGATCTCGTGCTGATGTGTAATGTTTTCTGTGACTCGGACAGAGGGTGATAATAATGGTTATTACTCTTTTTTTTCCCTTGGAGGTTTGGGATGAAAAGCTGGCGAAGTCTGCAGAATCCTGGGCTAAGCAGTGTAAATGGGATCACGGTCCCAGTCAGCTCATGCGCTTCATAGGACAGAATCTCTCCATTCATTCTGGAAGGTAATCCATAAATTTGTATTCGATTGAGCCTGGAAGTCTATAGATTTAATCCAACGCTATCTTATATCAGATTTCCATACCTGGGAACTTCCCAGTTAAGGCTCCCCAGAGTTCTCCCTCTTCTGGGGAAGGGGCTTCTCAAAGGAGGAGGAGGGCTAGCGGCCCATGTAGGCAGGGCTAAATATGTGTGGGGCGGGGCTGGTGGCCATAGGAATACGACTAACCTATTAGTCTTGAGGGGCTAGGAAGTAGGTGGGGAGTGGGTGTGCCTAAATGCCTTCCCCCTCCCCAGAGAAAGACAAAAGTGACCCGGAGACTCCGAGTCCCACCCAGAGTTCCCAGGTATGCTGATTTGTGGACTTGTCAAGGTTTTTGGGGCTTCACCCTCTAAATTACAGGACTCGACTCATGGTTAATCTAACAGTAGAAATACATTTTTTTAGCATTCAAAATCCCTCATTTTTTTTATTTGTTATCTAAATAAATAATGACCCCGTTATTACTATCAACGGCACTACGATGAATATCTCTTGTTTATGTCGTAGGTATAGGTCAGTGGTAGACCTTGTGAAGGCATGGTACGACGAGAGACAGCACTACTCCTTCCCGTACCCGCAAGAGTGCAACCCCAGCTGTCCGAGCAAATGCAGCGGCTCGGTCTGCAGCCACTACACCCAGGTAACGAACCCACGAGCCCCCTCGTTTTACTTCTTCCGAATGAAGTTATGAACTCACCATCAATACAGGGATGTGCAGAACTAAGATCTCTGGTTGGTCGTCACCAACATTCTGAGCCAACTTTTTGATGTCTGTCCACGATGGGTGTTAGAGTCCATTAACAGCTGTTACGACCAGACCATATAGATACAGAGATATCGTTGACAGAGAAGAACATATAGAAACATCTCATCTTCCCTATTTTCAATGACCTTTTACCCAATTCTATAGGTTTACACACACCCCAAGATTTCTTCAATACTTTCATTGACCACATATTGGAGACAGCATATGTAGGTCTCGCCATTAAGAGCTTGAGAATAAGTTGGCTAACTGGAGTGGTGGAATGAGATGTTATCTTTCTACCCCAAACACCACCGGTCTCATAGGCAATTAACAGCCAAATACTCCAATGCCCACTGGGTCCATTAGAGAAGCAAATGTCTACACTTGCTTATAAATATTGTTTTCTAGATTCATTGATGTTATAAATTATAAATCCAATCAGCCAAGTCAACCAACGTCTTGATGTAGTCCCATTAGTCAACCAATGGGACTACAGCAAGACATTCTTTATGAGAGTTTTGTTATAGTAATACTATTGGCTTTGCTTAGATCCAAAACAGGCCACTCAACACATTTTTCTCGGGTTATAGGACAATCGGATATCTTATTTTTTCCAGATATCACTTGTCCATTCTTCTTTTTAACACCTCCAACGCCACATAAAAAAAAAATCCAGTGCCAAGATTACACTCATTCTCCACAGTTAGTGGTTATTCTGCGAAATATCTGAAGCTTTTCCTATAAATGTCTTTCTAGTAACATTCTTTAGAACATTTAACCTTTTTTTTTCTCCTCCACTTCCCTGGCTCCTCTCTCTACATCTGTAGGCAGTTAAACATTTTTTCCATGCGCAGTTTTCCT
The DNA here is from genome assembly GCA_009364415.1 of Spea multiplicata. Lineage (NCBI taxonomy): Eukaryota > Metazoa > Chordata > Amphibia > Anura > Pelobatidae > Spea > Spea multiplicata. Next base: position 7,556,409 of record VKOC01000010.1, read on the forward strand.
ACGCATTCTGGTTGAGTTTCAGGGCCTCGGCCGCATTTTTATTTTCGAAGGAAGGAGGTTTTCCTCTTATATTTAATTTTTACCATCTGCAGACAAGTGTTGGGTGACAGCTGCCGTATTTTCCCCCTTCTCTTATTAAACACCGAATACAAAGCCACAGCTGGTTTCTCTGTTTGCCTCGTTGTGCCCTTTGTTACTGGGAAAAGTTTGCAGATGGTGGTTTTTATAGTAGGACCATAGTTGGAGTAGCATCAATAGTCCAAACTGTATCACATGTGGAAGGTTAGAACCTCCGACCACGGGGTTTTTCGACTGCCAACTTCCTGTCCCACCGCTCTTTTTCGCCACTATGATAGACTTTCCTTTAAATTGTTGAGAAAAATGTGACATTTCATGCTTGCTGATGAATGACGAGGCTAAAGTAGATATAGCCCAAGGACTTAAACATGGAGAATGGATAGAGGTGCTAAAAAGATCTAAACCTTTTCTTTATGAAGGATTTTTTTATGGAAACTTCCTAAAAAAAGGGGGTTTTCAATTCTCCTACCAAAACCAAAAACCAATAATGAAACCCAGTAACTCGTTGGCGGGACTCGTTCCCCCTCAAAATGACTCTTAACAGGTTGGAGGTCCATCAGGTTCTGAAGATCAGGGCCAGATGGGCAGATGGGTTGTACAAATGGTTTTTTTTCTTCATTCTCTCCCTTATACATATCGTTTTTGGATAAAATAACACTTTTAGCTGTCAAGGACCATATAGTGTAACATTGGTTTGGAAAGTAAAGCATTACAACATCATCTTTGGCAGAGAGGAGAAACTGGAAATCAATCTCTACTGTAACTGACGCACGGCTCTTCAGTAGGACTTTTAATAAAAAGCTCTTTTATTTCAGACGTATCCATAGCACTGTTTTTATTGGAAAGCACACTTTTCCACCAGCTGCTTCTTTAGCTTCCAGTTCTTTATTAATACACCTTCTTTAAATGTGGATTGGTTTTGTTGCCTTAATATTTTCCCTAACATAACTCCTTATTTTCGTAGATAGTTTATGGTTTTGTGGCTTGGTTGGCTTCCATGAAGATTCAATTTGTTTGTGACGTGCGCATATTCTTTAGAAAGTAACCGCAGTTATTTTGTTTTCTGTACAACTGATATACAGAGATAGGAAGCTCCAGAAGCTGCATTTATCAGGACAATACCGTGACCATTTGGAATGTAGAGTCTGTAGAGATCTTCTGTTGGTTTCTACAGAAGGCTTCCAAGAGCTCTTCAGAGTTTTTGCCTAAAACTTGGTTTCATTTTGTTGCTAAACAAGCCCTCTGGAACCGATCAATAAAGAATGAAATAGAAGCTGTGTGAACACTTCATTTCCAGATTCAGGTCATGATTTGACTAGATTAGAATATTTTAAATTTAAGTAAAAAAAAGAGATTTACAATGTCAAATATGGATAACAAAATATAAAATTGAAACCACAATTTAATTAGAAATTCTATAATAACATTCAAAATAACCTTCAAATGGAAATAATTGAATTTTAATAATACATTTATGAAAATATGTTTGCCCCAGTTGATTCAGTACACAGAGTAGTCCATACGACCATCACGTCATTTATTTTCTTATTTAAGGCTGAATATCCATTGGAATTAATCTGATGAGGAGTCTGTAAGCTCTATTTTGGCAATCTATATTTCACAAAAGTAATGCTGGTGAGCGTCGGGTTATTTCTCGAAAGATGACATAGCTTCTGGCCACCAGATACGTCTGGCAAGCTATTCGGTCTTTCATCGAAGGTGTGAGGAGACTCTGAGACAGCCCGTGGCCACCAGACTGGACACCAGCTGGAAATTAGCTGTCATTTTGGAGGAATGTTAGGGTGTCTGCAAGTGATTATCAAATGAGACATCAACGGCCTGTCTAATCAGAAGGGGACAGCTGGGCTAACGTGAAAAGGTCCATATTAAGCGAAACAAGCAGCGCATGTATGCCGGTAGAAGCATTTCAAAGATCAATGACATATGTGCTTCCTTGTAGCGAATGTATCATGTTTAGAAAGAACTGTTCACTTTGTAGTAAGACGTCTTTAGACATTACAGATATCTTTTAGTGAGTTTTCACAATCATGGAGCAACATAGAGAACCTCATAGGCTTTCAAGACCTGAGAGGTCCTTCACCAGATTGGAAAATACCAAAATGTATGACACCTTGGGATAGATGTGACATAATATACCCAACCGAACAAACAAATATACTTTATACACCTCCACTTCCTGTCCGTTGGGTGACCTCATAGGAAAGTGAAGGCTGGAGAGGACAATGACTTCTCAAGGTCTATACCCTTTAGCCCTCTATGTGTTTCCACGTCAAGATAAAGGATAATGTTGGGTTACGGATTTGTCTACCTGCCGAAAGGAATCTAAAGATGGAACTCTAGACAGGAATCTACAATGACTATAAAAATATAGAAATGGCGTCTAAAAAGAATGATTATTTTGTTGCAGATGGTGTGGGCATCATCAAACAGAATTGGCTGTGCCATTAACACATGCACCAATATCAATGTTTGGGGCAGCACGTGGAGACGAGCAGTACTACTCGTGTGCAATTACTCAATAAAGTAAGTATTTCATTTATTCCTCACCAAACATTATCCTTTGGGGGTCTTCGGAAATAGCGAAGTCCTCTGAGATTTCAAGAACTATGTCTTCCTAAAACAGAAGCTCCAACTGGGGCCTTGTGAACGGACCACTTTACAATATGAGTAGGCTTTTCATCTTAATCCTCCATAACTTGGACTCGTCCAAACTCGTTGGTACGTCTGCATTACCCAAAGTAAATATGGACGGTGAATACTGTCATTCAACACCAAGACACCTGGGTTTCCCGCATGTATTTTTAATCGACTTTACTACAGAATAGTTTTCCTGTCTGCAACAAGCGTTTTTGGCGGAAAAAAAATGTCTAGGACGGCCCCCATTGATGTTGGAATATTTAATATATTACGAGAAAAAAAACCCCGCAAAGGTCAAATTATAGGTGAAATTTGTATTTCATTCTAAATATAAAGGTACGGGCTTCGTCTTTTCACAAGAAGCACTTCTCTATTTAAGAGCAAAGTTTATATTTCCTGGAGAGGTGCAAAAGATCACAAAGATTTTAGGCTTAAAAATGTAAGAAAGTTTTTTTCACTAATAGGCTGGTGGAACAGACTCCCACCAGAAGTGGTAGAGGGTATTAAACATGCATGGGATAGACATAGACCAACGACTGATTAAGGTTTGAGTCTTTACCGCAGGAGAAACTAGACGGGGGCTGAATGGGCCAAATTATAGGTTTCCTTTTCTCCAATTAGGAGATGTTGGCCAATAATTATTAATTTGATAGCATCGTTTATGAACCATGTATCTAATCAGCTCTTCATCATTCCAGCTGACATCTTGATTATAAACGTCTCTTTTTTTATAGGGGTAACTGGATAGGTGAAGCTCCGTACAAATTGGGAAGGCCCTGTTCAGCTTGTCCACCGACCTACGGAGGAGTCTGCAGCAAAAACATGTGTTACTCTGGAGTAAAGTCTAATAAACTAACCTGGTTTTAAAATATTTAATGGGGCACAACCGGAGCAGATGTTTTAGCAAAAGGTAAAGCTCTGGATGTTTATTTGCGAGTTTGGTACGAGTGATGGAAGTTGACGTTGGAAGGTAGATATTTATCTTAAAATTATTTCACCACCACTATATTTTTCTTGGTTTCGGCGGACGCCGCTGCCTTGGCATCTACAGCTTTCCGTACCAAAATAAAAATGGCGGGCTGGGTAATTTTTGTAGACCCAAGGTGCTACTCTTGACTCTTCTTGGCCAAACTGTGGGATCTTCCTAGGGTAGAATACTTGGAGCTCTTCCTCTGCTGGGGTAGTGGCTTTGTGAGGGGGCAGGGATTGTTAGGTGTAGAGGCGGGGCTAGTCATACAAAGGGGCAGGGCTAGCCCGAGTCAACTTTAAGTGGGCTAAGAGTAGGCGGGGAAGTGGGTGGGGAGTAGGTATGGCCAAAAGCTGGTCCATTGCCTGGAGAAAGAGGAAAGTGACCCAGAGATCGAGGGAACAAGCGCTTCACCCGGAGACTCCTGGTCAAACCCAGGGAGGTCCCAGGAATGGTGATGAGGAGTATACCATCGGCGAATTCATTGTATGCAGTCAAGAGAAGCACATTGGGTGCCGCGCTTATCCAGCTGTTGGGTTCTCGTTTTAAATCCCTTATTGTTTCCAAAATGACCTGGAAATTACATCTCTGAACAAAATATTAACTGTGGATAAGAACATCGGCCAACCCATTTTACTCTCTATGTAACCTTCTGCACAGCTTTCCAAAAGGAACTGCTTAAGACTGTCAGAAATGTGTCTTTTTCAAAGAACATTTTCCCACTTTGTAGGCAGGCCTTTAGTTAAAAATGGTAATTTTTGTGCATTTAGGCAGAAATAGAAAAAGAAGATTTGTTTAGTTTTTTTACTATTGTTATTTTTTATTATTATTAAACTTGTAGTGCTCTTGGCACTGAGGCTAACAACAAGTTAAAAGGAGTTACGTACGGTAAGGAGATGGTTGTATATGAGCTTTAACAAAAAAATGGATTATATATATATATATTATATAGTATTACTATAATATATATATATTAGTATATATTAATATATATATATATGATTAAAACTCCGTTTTGTTGTGTTTGATCATCATATTGTAAGCTGTGAATTGTTCAGTGTCATTAACCTCCCATTTAAACGCAGGTAAATGTTCTTATATCATCGGAAGCACTTATTATTAGTAAATTATACGTCTGTAAGTTATGAACGTATTTCTCCATAATTTAATATCCATATGCAATATTATTGTAGATTTTTCCTCTGCTCTTTTGCATATAATAGTTTAGGGGGAAACAATATTTTGTGTAGATAAAATTGTCGCTTAACATTATTGCACGTAGCCGGCACGGCAACAACGCCTACGTCGGCGTAAGTTGTATTCTCTAGAAAGCGGGAATTGTTAACCAATGGGGAAAAGGGAAAAATTTTTTTTACTCTGAATTAAAAAAGCAAATAAATCATAAAAAAAATATATATTTTTTTTATTATTTTAAACATTTTCTAGATTTTAATAGATTTTTGCAGATTTTACTTTTTTTGTTTGTTTAGAACAGAAATCTTCCCAGCATGCACCTGACTTCCTTCTCCCATTTGGCCTATTTTTGTCCATAAAATAATCCAATAATACAATATTTGTAATTTGTCTTATATATAACTGAAAAGTTATAGTTTTGTAAATAACGTCAAGTTCTCTAAGTGACAATTTCTCCTTAAAAGAATACATTTTCTATTGAAACACCTGTTTCTTTTCCCTTAAAAAAAATACAGAATTTACATAAATTCTTCCATTTGCTTTCCAAAAATATGTATTAATTGTAAAATATTGTATATTCGTGTATTTTATTTTGTGTTTTGTTAGCGGTGACAGAACAGACCCACAAATTGTTCCTTCGGAAGATAAAATGGCTCTCCCTTCTAACTAAGAGTTTTTCAATTTATTCAATTTGTGTTTTAGGAATTTATGTTGTACTGGGCAAAATACTTATTTTCTTTAAAATAATGTATAATTCTGGGTTTTTTTATATTGACTGTATGTAAAATATTAGTAATGTTTATTATTGTAAAACATTGTAAAATATATGGTATAAATCATTTAGATTTTTCCGAGTTTATGTGTTTGTATAAATTAATAAAAAGAAAATTAAAATATATGAGAGGCACATTTTTTTATTTATTTTTTTACTTTGATGTAGAACATTTTAAAGAAAAAAAATGTTCAATGCATGGACAGGATTTTAATATTTCAATAAATAAAATCAAAAACAAAAAGAGAAAATATGCAATTTAAAAAATTCATGTTATACAATACCAGGGATTTACAGGCACAAAGAGCGGGGGGGGGAATAAATAAAAATATGATGACAGCAATATAAAAATCACTTTTCTGCCCCATTTCCTAGATATTGACAGTCGCTCTAAAAGCTCCATTCCATATAAAGTGGGGCATCTATTAAAAAGTAATGGCTGCTATACAGATCATTATGGCGCATGTACAAGATATAGCACTGCGCTTATTCAGGCGAGTGCGTTTTAATGTATCAAGCATCTCAATTGCCATGATACCTGGACTTTTTCTGCCCCACAAACCTGTTGCTCCTTGTTTTTTTTTACACAACACCTAGATTTTTTCCCCCCTATGCGTTTCGCGAACCCATGAAGACCCGCGACGTTGTTCATACACCGGAAGGCGCCTTCGACATTCCGATAAACATTTTCGAGCTGGCCGAAGGGTGTCAGCCGCAGAGCAGAAGAACGCTTTCGGAGTCCTATTTATTTACTTAGTTAGTTAAGGTGTGAATCAAACCAAATGTACCTGCCCAGTAAAAGCCATGTTTGAGTTTCAGGCCTTCCTGTTTCTATGGTTACAACCACCGTGTAGAATTGTCTGTACAAGGGATTGGTTACTATTTAACATCTACTCCGGCATTAGCCCTGATTAGGAGAATCAATATGATAACAGGCACCGGTGCGTACCCTCCCTTATTTTACAACACCTTCCTACTCCTTCCTCGCCTACTCCCTGCGCTGCCTGCATATGAGGTGAACTCTCTTGTAAAACTGGACGGAAGGAAGACATGGTTAACGTCCAAACACACATGAACGCCAACATGGATGCCCCGTACGGTACGTGAGCTTTATCCATGTTTAATTCTTTCGCGAAAGGGGGGGATTGGGGAGATGTCGTCGTGGTAATGAGACAAAATGTCTGTCATCAGGAAAATGGATACATAGTAGAACACGGTTGACGTTTGGGAGTTCGCACCGCGCTCGGGAAAAAAAGTGCAAATAAAAACCCAAAAAAAACCCAGGGAATATACGTCCTGCCGTAATCTTTTTAAGAAACCCAGAGGTCGGCGTTTTTTTCAAAC
>VKOC01000010.1:7563521-7610420 GCA_009364415.1 Spea multiplicata
TTATCACTCCCATCACTCCTGTGTTCCAATGGCCCTTTATCACTCCCATCACTCCTGTGTGATGCTGTCACTCAGAAATCGGTATCATCGGACTGTAATTTAAATGTCTTTGCTGTTATATGATTAAAAACACCAAGGAGGGTAGTCTCGAGTCACACCGCAATTTCTACCAGTCCGTAGATTTTTACTGAAATATTAAAAATCACATAAAAAAAACCCTAAAATATAAACAGATCCGTTAAGATGTGTAAGAGCTAGAAGTGGAGAATTATGATCGATCGCTTCCGCATTAGCCTGCCAATGTTTTCTTTTATTAAAGAGCTTCGCTTTTAGTAACTTCCTAATGCAATCTGTCACGTAGATGCCTTGCCAAGTCCTAATCATTTCTGCGGCCCCTATTTAATTAAAATTCTCCGCTGAAAACCGAATGAAAACAACCGACAACAAGAATCAAAGCCAAGGAATCCTACGGAGAGTAATTACAGCGATAAGCGGCAGAATTTCTTTCTTGTCTCTCTCTGGTCATACTGCGGCCGTACCTCATACCGGTTCAGTCAAATAATTCCTTCACCATGGGACTCTTGTGACCTGCACGTTAGCAAAGAACAAAGTCCCCTGTGTAGAGGAGGCCCTGATCTGGCTTCATACAGTCGGTGGAATTCATTATTTTAAGAGATGTTCTCCATTGAAAGTAAATTGTGCGTTGGATGAATCTATTCTGTAGGACACCATTATGGGCTCTTACTTAATTTTTGGGGTGGTTTATTGGTAGTTTTCCACAAAATAAAACCGTCCTGGTGGCGGCCATTATCCACCGCAAGCTCCACCCCCTCTCCACTGCATAAACAAATACATTGACGTCCCTGTTTGAAGGGTGGGAGAATGTGATGTCTGGTTTTATTTGTTGTCTCTGGCAGTCATGCATTTAGCTTGGATGCTGTTCAAGACCTATGCCTTCCAACTGTCCCACATTGCCCAGGACAGTCCCAACTCTGCCACAGTATCTCACTGTCCCGCCGAGCTCTATCTCTGTCCCGCTTTTCAGGACAGAGGTACAGCTTAGCGGGACAGAGGGATTCAGGACTGTGCCTCTGGTTCTGCCACCACCGGACTAGCCAGCCTAGGCCAGAATAAGCTGTTGGCCCAAAGGGCAGGAACCCGAATGCTGAGAAGAACGTATGTTCCTCAGCATGCGTCAGACCTTCTTTCATATGGGTCATCGGTCATCAAGCTGGGAACCTAACCAAATGTTAAGCCCGACAGCCCAAAAACTGGAACTTTTTGCTTTAGAAAGGTGGCGTTGGTGAGAACTCACCATACAGCTCTTCAAGGAGTCTTCACATTTCCGCTATTGAGTTAGGGCCGGACTATGGATGACTGGGGATGATGTCATATGGAGGCGAAGAGCCTCCATACAATGTATGTTTTATATTCACGCAGTGCGCAGCCACATGTAAGTATGGAAAGCTATAGGTCAGCGGCTCACCCGCCATTTGCCTGGTGTGCCAGATGTCCAGCCTGGACCTGCCTTGCATGTTAGGAGACGTCTGTTGGGTTTTCTGCTCTTCATGGACCTGCCATTTACCCAGAACACAGGTAGAAATAGAGATGGATAATTTCAAATGTCTCAGCGCCTGTCCATGGTTCTTGCTAATGGAGCTTCTAGTGTTTTAGATTCTCAGGACACACGGGGCAGTTATCAGGACTGATTGAACCGCTGCTCCCATGAGCCCCTTGGCCACTTCTCTTACAGAATTTTGCCTTTGGCTACGGTCTAGAGGAAAGAGGTCAGTGGTTTTGGAAAATTACAGCACTGCGGGGGGTGATGGTTTAACGGCACTAATAGACTAAACCTTTGCTAATCTCGTCAGCTGACGGGCTGTTTTCCAGGCATTATTCAACCATCATCACTCAGAAATGTTTGGCATTGGGTCAGACAGCTTACGGTGATAAGGCATTGTAAATAAGAACAACTGCCCTCGGTGGGGAGATGACAATCGTTAATCCGGGATGGGCAACGTAAGGTCCAAGAGCCAGAGGTGGCCCAGCCGGATAGTCCTCAAGGCCATTTGGGGTCATCAAGAGTAACTTTACTAAAATATACACCCCGTCCTAATTACTTCCCTACCACCCAATGTTTTAAATGGCCAAAGAGGGTGATGTGAATGTTAGGGGGTGTGGTTAGAGGTGTGGTGGGGGTGTGGTTAGAGGTGTGGTGGTGGGTGGGGCTTTTAACAAAGGACAGAAGGGAAATAAGGAGGAGAAAAGCTAGAACAAGAAGCCACAATCTAAAACTAGATGGTCAGAGGCTTAGGTGCAACTTTTACTATCCTGGGAGGGTGGTAGATAAATGGAACTCAGCAGAGGCGGTAGAGGGTAATACAGTGAGGGGATTAAACATGCACGGCATAGGCATACGGCTCCTGAATCTAAGACGAGACCAACGACTGATTATGGTTTGAGTCGTCACAGCAGGAAAAACGGGCGACTAGACGAGGGCCGAATGGGGCCGATCTGCCGACGGATTCTGTTTTCGCTCATCATAACATGCATTTTTCTTTTCATCAAAAAATATTTGTTCCCACAAAGAAAAGGACTCCAAACGCACTGTGAGCAGACACGTCGGTGACGGATTATATTTATCGTGTGTTACAGGACAGAAAAGGCCACCACAAGAATCTGAAATAAACTCGCGTTCTTTTTGCAATCTTGTAACAAAAAGAGAATCATCACAGAACATCATCCCTCTAACGATACAGCGCGGAAGTGATTGTGTTCACGGCGCACCGTGCAATGAAGGGGAGAGGTGAGGAATAGCGTTAAATAAATAAATGGTGGAAAAGCGCCACCCAGTGGCCACATTTGCTATTGATTTCTTGGTAAATAATCATGTTATATAGAACAAAAAGCTCTTAACCCTTTGAGTGCATATGCATAGAAGTGAGAAAAAACGTAGGTATTTATGTAGCAAAATATTTTTTTTCCCAAATAGCCAATGATTTAGGGGTTTGTCAGGTCATTTTGTTGAAACGGCTAGAAGGGGGGGACCAAAAGTTATTTAAGTTGTGGCAAAAAAAATGAATTGCATGGAATCATTAAAGGTAGAATTAAACAGGTTTGCGGCTTAGGAAGTATAGTGAGTTGGAGAGACAGAGGGGAGAAAAAAAGGTCAGCGATCGTGGAGAGATAAGCCATTGGTAACATGTCAGAGAACAACACAGAATGTGCTAGTAGATCGGCCCCTTTCGGCCCCCGTCTGCCGTTTTTTCCTGCTGTAAAGACTCAAACCTTAATCAGTCGTATGTCTATCCCATGCGTGTTTAAATCCCCTCACTGTATTAAAAAAGGGCAAGATTTTTGCTGTGTTTATTTTGACCACTTGGTGGCGCTGTTATAGTAACACTTAGTAAATTGCACCTGCAAATATTTATATACAATTGCATAATATATATTAAAATGTATCGCTGTGTTTTCTTTTCCACAGTTTCATTTGGAAACATAATTCAATTTTCTTTGGCTTCCATAGAAACATAGAAAGCGACGACAGATAAGAACCATTTGGCCCATCCACATTATATAGTGCTTTTTGGGCAGTAGATGATACCGTCATACCCAGCAAACATACTGAGCTCCTAGAACAGTGGGGTATCAGAGGAGGAAAGGGGGCACCGGGAAAGTATGAACTGCACAGATAGAAGCCACACTCCGTTGGGACATTATTGAATGCCTCGGATATTTCCTGCACTTTTAAAATATTAACACAGATAAGGTTCCTTTTTATTAAGCAATCGCTTCCCCACCTGGCGCTTCATGGGTTAATTTACAGGCTTCGACGGGTTAAAATAACCATTCCTTCTGTTCCTGAAATAACAGCCCCCCCTCCTCGGCAGTCTGAGACTGAAACCGGGTAGCCGGGATATCGCTTTCACGCCACGCACGGCCTCCCAAATTTCTCAGGCCAAGTTACTTATACCCCCCCCTATTGCTTAGCACTGAGCAGCAGATCCATTTCATAAGACGGAACGACTCCTGGAGGGACCCTGGTGGACGGTATACGTGACGTACAGACGGGTGTCCTGGTGTCAGCGCGTATTTTCTGACTATATATGGGAATGCATGGCGGTGCTTTATCAGGGCCCTCGGAGAATGTGACAGCTGAGAGGCCGACTTCACCGCCGTAGTCCGAGGATCGCCCAAAAGTGTAAAATCACACATTCCTCGACGCCCTATATAGCTCCTCCATCTGTCGTTCCATCCATAAAACCATGCATTGGAATTGCGCAGGCTGAGACTCGGTACTTTAATCTCCAAGCACACTTTCTTTGGTCTCCGTGCACATTATTGGGGGGCTTTTAGGGCCGTAAAACCCTGCGATACCCTCATACCCAGCAAACATTCTGCCCTCCTAGAAAAGAGGGGGCATCAGGGGGAGGAAAGAAAGGCAGAGGGGTTTGGGGTCTAAAAGGTACTGGCCCTCCTAAACGGGGACACTTTTTAGACCCACCTATGCCCTGCTTGGTAACAGGTTGTCGAGGTTGCGATCGCTTGTTTTACTTGATACCGTGCCAGCTTACCCGACGCTGCCTGTCTGCACTTCTGCTCTGCCCTCGTGGCTCTGCCCCCGTAACTACCCCCCCCCCACTGCTTGCGTGACTCGTGTCTTCGTATGTCACCCCTGCTAGGGCAATGTAAATGTGCGTTCTTCCCTGATCTTGACCTCCTACATACAACAGTGGTGCCCCATTGGGACCATAAAAACCTCTACCCCTCCTATAGTAGGTTAGCAAAACCATCCTAACCCCTTCATACACGCTAACACCAGTAGATCATTTTATTCCGCTGGAGGCTGCCACCTTAAACGTCTACTATGCTTTAACTGTCAGTTGCCATTTCTGAAACCCGACGCCGTAGCTGACAAACATTTACCAGCTCATCGACTAGCCGAGGGTCTGGATATGCCCGGGGCATTCCGAGGTGTCCAAGTGCACCCAGCAAGACCTCTCCGCGTGCCAAGCGACATACTTCAAATACAGTACATGTGGTCATCATTCGTCCTCGGTGCGCTTCTTACCCCGGTGTATTGTATGGCCTGTTAACGATTCACAGTGTGCTTATTGCCCCATAACTCACCGAATGCCCAGCTTTAGCATTGCATCACGCAGCGGGGCAAAATATTCATGGGTCTGGGGGATTACATTTCATGTTTTATTCATTTTATTGGAGACTCCAGCTAATTTCGCACTCTTTTTTGCCCACATGAAGCAAAGCAAGCAGTATTTTTTACACCAGCAGCTGTCTCCTGGCAGTGCGCATGCGCTGACTCCATATTTATGTTTATTTACATGATCCAAGTGCACTTCTCCCCTGTAGCTGACCTGGCCGTCCTTAAAGCGTACCTGCGTACTCTCGAGGGTCGAGCTGGAGGCTCCAGGAGGAGTGGTCTTTGGGATTGTCTACTCCCCACCCCGGTTCCGCCCATTCCCACCCCTTTTCACAGCTATTATAAGCTAACTCCACCCTCACTGGGCACGCCTACCTCACCTATGGAAAGGGAGACTTTTACGGGTCGGTGTTGGAACGTGTCCAGGATGCTGGGGACTTTTTTTCTTAGAATAATTAAAATATTTTTAAAAATGACATCACGGCTCATCTAATGAGGAAATAATAAAGTGGCCTAAAAGGGACAGCAGTTGGTAGCCAATGAAGTGAAAGGTGTGGGCAGACACTGCCACCTCATCCCTGGAGAATTAAGGTCTGGTAGCCTCCGAGGTTCTTGTCTCCGAGGTGGTGTTTCTGATATGATATGGTTTGTTTTTTAATGAGCTATGATGTCAATGTTGGGCACTCATATTTAAGTCACCCGTGGCAGCAACTGACCCCATACTGTGCACATCAATGGACATTGGCCTCCAAACCCTACAGTTACCCTAAACTAACACACAAGACCATCAGAATTAGGCGACTCGCATGTCCATAATAAATGTTGCTTCATAGCAAAGTCAGCATTTTGGTGTCGTCTACATGTCACGGATTTATCAGCGGACCTCCACGAGAGACTGCAGCTAAGGATCTTGACACAACGCGGGAGAAAGTCAGAATTACACCGGCCGTCTCTATTTTTGGAGCAATGTATCTGCCTGTGATATCTGATATATACCCCTCTATGGCCAAGAACCATCAATTCATCAGATGTCGAATGTCTGGGTTGCTGGCAAGTGTCGGAGAAGGACAGTTGCTGCCAACTGCAGCATTATAAATCTTCCATATGTCTTCTCCTACCCCGGTACCGGTACATGGAACATTCCCAAATTGTGCATTATAACTCATTTTGCCCTATTTTCCTACTCCATCCTGAATCGTCCCGTGGTTGACCTCTGACCATCGCAAGAGCGGACAGACCAAGTAGCCAGAAATATATCTTGCTCTTTTCAGGTTCTGGATCTTGGCTGCTACCATTGGCCCCCCTCTACGCAGGGCGCATGTTCAAGCATTTACTTGTTTGTATTCTAGTCCGATTTTTGGCACCTGCATTAGTCCCCGATTCTTCAAGGAGTCCGTGTCTCGCCATAGGTTGTGACCTGGATGATATGGCAGCTTGTCTAATGTTTTGGATCTAGTCTTATGACCATCCCAGTCTGAGAGAGAGAAAATTGGAAATTGGAAAATGGCCAAAATCTTTTGAATGAATTGGCCATAAATGATGGTCAGTTGGGTCGTATGAATTTTTTTTTGGGGGGGGGTGATTCAAGTCATATTACTCTAAACCTGTTTCCATTTTATGGAATTTTATGTTTGGCACATTGGGGAAATGCCCAACGGGTTGGTGATCAATGGGGCCAAATACTTTTGCGGTATGTGGCCACCAGCTGGATGTGAATGGCCACACTCTGCGGGAACGTAAACACATCATGTGCCAGGGACAGTTAGTCATCCCCGGCCGGGCTCTGACTGCCGTCCTATAGAGATAAGTCCAAAAGTCAGAACATCCCTCCTTGTAATAGATGAGATTATTTTCCATCTCACATACATTTGTGTTTCCCAATGATGACCTTGGTTGTACTTGGATTGGGTTCCTATTGTATGCTCCCCGCTACTTGAAGTAGAATTCCTAATATGTTCTAGTTTATCTCCCGTGCTTTTACGTTTATGTTGGCTCCCGTTCACCCAGCACCGCTTACAGTTACAATAACAAGTAACAAAACACGACCTGGTCTTCATCAGCCTTCAGAATAGCGTGTTCTGCTCGGATCGAGAGAGCATCAATCTTCTCTTGACCTCTGGGAGAATTTCTTTACAAAGGAAACCTTTTGCGGCGTTACAAAACACAATGTACCTTAATCGAGTCTATAGACTCTTTGTTGGGATTTGGGAGCACCGTGAACGCCCCATAACTGTGCTGGCTCAGTACTGTAACTATGCCGTACCTCCACACAAGGACCTCAGGACACACGCTCCATCCTTATCCTCTAGAACACAATGTCCTTCTGGATCTCCGCGAGGTGCCGACAGATCTAAATTTGCATGTTTAGTTCAAATGGATCTGCTCAGAGGGAAGAGGAGCAAGTGCGTCGTGTTTAACCCCTTAAGGACAATGGGTCGGCCTTAAACCCATTAAAAACAATGCATTGTGAGCCCGTACATGTACGCGCTTTGTCATGAAGGGGTTTTAAAAGAGATGTTGTCACATTCTGGATTCTCTACCATTCAAGTTCTTATTCCTATGTCCAATTGTTAGCGCGCTTTTTGAATTCTCGGTTGTACTGGATGCCGGACTGGATCTCTTGCTGGTATATAACATGATTAAAGTGACGATCTCCACCCAGATATTCAGAATAATTAATAACCTTACAGAGGAGCTGCACTGTTGTCTATGAGTGTGGGGTAGCTACAACTTCACCAACAGTCCCAGTTTTCATGGGGCAGTTCTGATTTTTGGGCATTTTCCCAGGATCCTAGGCCAGTTGGGAAGATCCTCTGACCTAAGTCAATGGTGGCTCTTCGGGGGAAGGTTGGTGGGTGGCCACCCCTCCAGCCCTGCCCACTTCTGGGTTAGTCCCACCCCTTTCCAATGTTGGCGCCAATCTCTTGCCACCTTCCCCGACATAAAGTGTTCTGATTAGGAGACCTGAAATGGTGCAGGATACATAACTTCCCATTTCAAGCTGAGAGATGGCTTCCAATGGCCATCTTCACCAAAGGACCATGGGAAATGTTGAATAAAGTAGCATTAAATGCCCTGGCTATGCCTTAGGGGGGTGACAAAATTGGAAAATATGGAGAAATTCAGGATAATCTGGATAAATTTAAAACATTAACTAAAAATAATAACATACCCAACATATTACCTTCCAATCTAATTCAATTATTACTTGAGATGCGACATTTCCTCTTAAAACAAAAACATATTTTAGAACAAGAAAGAGATGGGCATACAAGACAAAGCGGGTATGGAAATGTAATATACTGTGTATCTAACAGGGATCCAAGGTAACGTTACGCAGGTTTAGGAACAGAACGGAAACATAAGGGGGAATCCCTGTCGTCTAACGCTTACATTTCCAAGCTGTGAGGTCAGTCTGCAGGCTGGAAAATGCCAAAGCAAAAAGACATCTTTGCTTCCTTTAAAAGGGGACCTATAATTAGAATTCAATTTATCACGAAACAAGTGCTTCAAAAAAATATTTGGCTATTTAGGGCTGAAACTTTGCAGCAGCCTAGCATGAAACCAAATGAACGTGATTAAGGACCTACGACGAATTCATATATGTGTTAACATGATTTGGATTCTCAGCGGAGGCCAGTTCGTTGGGTTAGACTGGTGTTCTGCACATGGGGTATTATTGAGGCTCTAAGCCAAATGAAAGATCCCACCTCACCGAGATGGTTTCCAAGATGTATTATTTTACCCAACCTTTCTGGTTATTGTTTAACACAAATATGGAACTGCCCACAGAAGATGACCCTCTTAAATTTGTGAGTTTGGTGGACCAATATTCAAAGAGTAAGACGGTGGGGTCATGTAAGCTTTGGAGACCTCAAAGATCTCCGTGAAGAAGAGACCTCTGTCACCAGTTATAACTGTATTCATAAACTATTTTGTCGTTTATTGGCTTTGTAGGAGAACCTAAGTGGAAAAGCTAAAATTATGAGATTGTTCTTTACCTGGAAGCTGCGATCTCTGATTTTTGCCGCGCGATTGCTGCCGCCCTCTGTGCTCCTTCGATGCTTCTGTCGACTTTCTGCCTAATCTTGGTACTCTTAAGGGGTATCACCCGTTTCTTCATTCCTTTAATTAAAACATTGTTCCTGTACTTTCCTTCTTCCTTCCGTCCATCTGGAAATGTCGTACAGCCATATCCATGCCGTAGATTGTCCAGCCATTCTCCCTCGTACTTTAACCCGCTTGAACGTTCGCTGATTCCAAACCCTGACCTCTTGTCGTTCTTCCATTCTCCCATGTAGACCTCTGTGGTTGTGGCATCGATATCGGACTCGACCGGTGGGAATTCTTCGGATTCCGTCCCATCGCCGAAACTCACCGTTGAGTTGGCGTCGCTCGCTGCTGAACTCACCCCGCTTTCACTCTTCAAGAAGCTTAGCTTGCTTCTTTGAGATGAAAGAGATGTTTTCGAATCTGATTTTCTCAGCTTGCCCAGCAGAGAACCTCTTCTAAATAGACCTTTCTTCTTCCCCTTGAGTGACTCAAGGTCGGAATAGAGAGAGAGGGCAAACCCTCCTCGAGTAATTGTCGGTGCCACAATATTATCTGGAGACATGGAGATGGTATCATGTTGCAGCAGAGTTCCATTGCTGTGTTCGCTACGAAGTGAGGTCAACGAAGTACGCAGAGGTGATCGAACCACGGCGGCCATTCCGTAAGGTACACTTTGACGAACTCCATACCCGTGGCGCATGCCATTTGTGAACTGCCCCTGGAAGGTTCCTAAGGAGAAAACAAACACAGTATGAATTCATCCATAGCCTGAATTGTATGTTTCTCAATGACGTTTTATCAGATTAAAGAATATCTCAGAAGCAGAGCACTAAGATATGACATCAAAGAGGCCACAAAAATGTGAGGGACGGCGAGGGCCTCGATTGCCCACTCTTGGTTTAATAAAATTTGAACATCCCGGTTGATGCAATTCTAACTCCTAAGGACCATTATTACATTGGGTTGACCCATTTAGCGAGTCTCTACAACACATTTTTGTTATAGATTATTAAAGGGTTAATATTTTAAGAATCTCATTTAGACAGATCCCAGGGCTGATGATGAGTGGCATTAAGGGGACCGGTGACAACAAATTCTTCTTTCACCGGGCTGTTCCGTACTTATCAATGACGCATTCTTCACAACTTACCTCTTAATCATAAACCCGTAATTTTTTGTTAATAAAATCTGTCCAATGCAATTTTCAGAAGGAATTCTGGTTTCCAAAGGGTTAAGCACCCATTAGGTCATAGCACGCATATTTCGGGTATATCTCAGACTTTGCAGACGCTTATTCATTGTCTGTATACGTTGTTACACACCATGTCTGAGCGTCTGGCTCTCCTAATGATTTAGATTAGAGCTTTCCTCGCTTGGTTAAAAAAAATAATATTTTCAATCACCCCAATTGGACGATTGTACCATTTGTCTCCATTCCTTCCCATATTACATTCCACGGGCATTCAAATGATCTGTTGTATTTACGTAGATATTTGTTTTAATATTATTCTAAGAATTTCTGGTACTGCTAGAGATACTTGAAGAATTTTGACAAAATTGTGTATTTTAAAAATGTTTGCTTAATTTGGCCTTCTCTGGCTCGCAGATCACTAACTAGGAATGGCAAGAGACAGCCAGATCAGCTGATAGATCCAGTGAAAGGCCAATATTACTTATCAATATTATCAATTGGAAGTCAAAACATGGGTCACACCCTCCATGGCCACCATCTTCACTGAGGATCCATGAGCTCCATGACGATGGTGTATGGTCTCCATACTGTAGAAGCTCCATTTGTGGAGATTAGAGATCTAAAGAGAGAGATGTCCATATTGTAGAAGCTCCATTTGTGGAGATTAGAGATCTCACTTGTAACTGGCCCATTGATCAGCTGCTCACCAGATCTGCCCCCTGGTTTAGTGGCGTTGGCCTTCACCATAATACTTCTGCTGCTGAGAGACTTTTGCTGGCAAGATTACGTGTCCGTTATCGGTTTTCGGCAAGACTGGAGTGGTCATGGAAGAAGACTTTGCATATCTTAAAAAGTCCTTTAAGTTATCTCAAAATTCCAAGGGGGACTTAAAATAACTTTGGCTTCTATGAAAGATCATTTCAACGAGGTGGAGAATACTCATGACTTCTAATAACACTTCATGCAAGAGAAAGATGTCTACCGATGTCTGTCCTAGGAGTTTGCAGGAGATGGAGTATGGAGTAAGTGTTTTTTTTTAAAAAAAAACACGAGAAATTGCTATGTTTACTTTCTAAATAATTATAAACTTCTACAACAAAATATTACTTAATCAAGTCGCATTTCATTTGAGGTCTGTCGATGATGACATCTAAATGAATTCACAGGCGTAGTCGGGAGCAGGAACCGCAGAAGGCATTCTCCATAGGGTTCCTTATTAGACGATGGTCATCAAGCCTGTCTTCGATGACCAACTTTGGTCCAGGGTTCATGTCTATCTCTACTGAAAGATAACTGGGTAATCCATAACTCCCGGCCCATGAGGAGCGGTTGGAGATCCCCTAACCTAACATACCTTAATTTTTTTCTCCATAACTACAATTTTCCAGTGCTTATTACCTTCTTGTAACAGGTAAATCTAGGATGACAAGTCCTCTAGTGCTCCAGACCAACTATATTGTTGTGTCCCTCATAATAACACAGAACAGAATTCATATGATATGAACGAGCCAAAGCATGATACCCAACTTGTAGGATTTTCGGAGAACTGATGGATTGAAAAAAAAACATTGAGGTATTTAATTTTTCGGCTGGATGAAGCTTAAAGCCAAAACTTATTCTTCAGAATTCAAAAATTAGCTTTTAACAGAAAAAATAGGTAGCAGGAGCTCATGTATAAATATACTTGTGTGAGATTTCATGCCAACTTCAGCTGATGGACAGGAAGCATACTTAAGTATGCTTCCTGCATTAGTAGGAGCAGTCAGGGGAGGAGCTAAATGTAAAAAAAAATGCCAAAATGGAGTTCAATGTGCGTCTACTAATGTCTGGATCTAGTGTGTTGCTTTATAATTGATTTGAGCATAACCATTACAGGGCTGACTCAAAGTGTTAATACCCTTTGGCAATGACAGACAAGACAGAAAACATATTAGACTAATGCATTGTGGGATACCTACCAACTTCCATAACATTCCAGTAATAGCTGCAAACAGTCTTTAATTAAGCAGAATTATGTTGTCACCTTAACCCACTTATCTTATGAGCATGTGCACCTGTTGGAGAGAGCGGTCCTAACACGTTAAATGGCAATAAAGGTTATTTAAGTGGCTATTGTTTTTTTTAATGGATTTTGTAATTATGCTGGATATTGGAAACGCTCGCCATATAAAATAAAGATTTTTAAAATAAATGGTATTTGGATTTCTACTGATGCTTTTTTTTTTTTTTCATCCCATGAAGGCGAGAGATGAGGGTCTCAAGAACCGGAGTCCATCAGAAAAGAAGGAGATAAAACTCCTTCCTTTTTTGTGAGATAACGTAGGTCAGAGGTCAGCTGCTGAGCTGCTCTTGGAGAATAATAATCATGCGCAGAAACCCCAGGGGTGAAGATACGAAGGACCTTCCTTCGTTTGACCCCAGCAATTATTTATATAACTGTGTTTCGGGGCTAAAATGTCACTGGGACACGTTTCCACGTGCCTCTCGGGCAACAAGAAAATCATAGTTTGCCCCAAGGCAGCCAACAGTGCTCACATCAAACATCATATTTCATTAGGCCCGAAAAGTCCAGCCAGTAATCGATACCCAAAATGGGGAGGACAATCTATATGTCAATATGTACCTCATTTACAGAGAGGGGTTACATTACTCAAGCGCATAAAGGATCCAGTCATGTACCTGTCATATGTGAAATTGCAAGTAACACATGCTTCGGATAGTGTCCCTTCACCTTAATATACACGACCTTCAAAAATGTTTAATTTTATGACCACAGTGGCTAGCGATTCAACATTTAGACAAAAAAACGGGCATGTGGACTTATTGACGGTAAAAGCCCCCCAAAGTTGAGAGTTGGTCTCAGAAAACTGGAGATGATTTGACCTCGTTGGGTTAAATTGAGTTAATCTCTTATTGAATACGGGCCTAGTCCATGACTCATCAAGGATATTGACGTGGGAGGCAAAGGACAAACCTAACGGAACTGAATCGGGATGGCAGGAGCCGCTTACCCATTACATGATCAGATTTTTCAAGTCAACAAATTAAGAAAAAAGGAAAAAAAAAACCATATTTCTAGCCGAAACTGCGGAAATTTAGGCAGAAATAACTGAAATTACAATGAGTAGGGGGGTGACCCAACGACGGAACCTCTCCAAAGGGGGGCAAGAAGTTAAATCTAATATTGTTATTCAAATTTTACGGTTTTCTTATTCAAATATTGAGAGGTAAAATAAGAAAAACAACTTAAAGGATGAATCTCAACTTGAAGGGTAAAATGAGAAGATTTTTTTAAAATTTGGGAACATTTTTGAATGTTTTATTTGATTTCTACAAGTTACAAGTAAAAAAAGCAGAATATATACACTGTATTTGGTGGAATTATAAAAAATATATATATAAATTTCTCTGAGAAGTATAAATACAATTTATTCAATTCTTTTTCACATTAAATTTGATGTAATTTTAAAAATATTTGGCCGGAAATGCTTTTTTTTTTTTTTATTGATCACCCTACACAAGAGGGTCTAATGTCTCTCTTTACACTATTTAGAATGGGTGGATTATATAAAATGTAAATTGTTTTATTATTTTCTTTTTTTATTTTAATATTGAAAATATAATTTCATACAATGTACTATTTCCATGCAACAATTTCATTGAGAAGCCTCAAATTTTCAGCAAAAAAAATTCAACGGAAATATTAATTTTTTCAATATTTCGGAGTTCGTAACTGTCTCTAAAACTGCATTTCAAAAAAAAAATTAAAAAAATACTAAAAAGGTAGAAGGTTTTTGGAGAATTTGTGATTTTGCGCCATATAATTGGAGATATCACATGAATTTTATTAAATCTAATTTTATTAAATTTTTTTTATCCTGCAATTTAATAAATTATCTAAAATGCGTAACATTATATTTTTGTTTATGCTGTTTTATAATTATCAGTATAATAATGTTAGGGATGGTCAGACAAAGGATTTTACATAAATCAAATCATTAAAAAAGATCAATTAAATAAATTAGATCAAAGAGTGATCAATTTTCCTTCATTATTTACTTTTTCACCCCAAAAAGCCCCCCAAAAAATAATCTTATGCTTATATAAAACATTAGGTATTTTAACTATTTTACTGTAGATAGGTATCTAATTGAATTGAGGTGCACATGTGGCTAAGAAGCGTTACTCTCATCCCCCCAGTCCTTAAGAGTTAAATCTTTCTTATGAATGGAGAAAAATATTAGCTATGACATCATCAGTTATCAAGAGATTGTTGTAAATTCCTTAATATGTTGATCTTTTAAAGCCTGATATCAACAGTTGATCCGGTGACACCCTTTGTCACCACTTAATGTAAAAGCTTTCTTGGGGATAACACGTAGGTAGAAAATGCCATTCATTAAGTCTTTTAAAAAAACCAAAATGCTGGCAGATCGGCCCCCATCGGCCCCTTCTAGTCGCCCATCTTTCCTGCTCTAAAGACTCAAACCTTAATCAGTCGTTGGTCTCGTCTTCATTCAGGAGCCGTATGTCTATTCCATGCATGTTTAAATCCCCTCACTGTATTACCCTCTACCACTTCTGCTGGGAGGTTGTTCCACTTATCTACCACCCTCTCAGCAACGTAAATCTTCCTTCCGATCCATCCAAGACTCTGGCCCTTCTAGTTTGAGATTATGACCTCTTGTTCTAACATTTCTCCTCGTTTTACTATGTAGCTGCCGCCATACTCCTAGCACACATAGATACCTTCAAAAAACTCTGATAGAGAAGCCTCTAGACCAACAGATAGATGATCGAGAACGTTTTCGGGAAATTACTATCTAGAACCCAAAAATTCAGTATCTGCAGATCATAGAAAAGGAATGCGACAGCAGATAAGAACGGAATGGCCCGTCATCATCATCATCTGGTGTTCTCTTGTAAGAACCTCGGACGTTGCGTCCGGTTGATATAAAGGGTATTCATTTTGATATCCGTCTTACCTCCATCGGCGTAGGTTTCGGTGCCGTATCCATCTTGCAAGCCATTGTTCCACGTTCCTTCGTACTTTGCCCCGCTGCTGGTGCTCTGTCTTATTCCGTATCTTCCCTTGAATCCATGAGTCCACTCGCCTTTGTACACCCAACGCCCTTTGGTTTCGATGCCCAGACCATGTCTTTTACCTTGAGACCAGTATCCTTCATAAGTATTGCCGCTTGGCCACGTGTAAATCCCGACCACCTCGAACCCGTAATTCCATGATCCAGAGTACTCTCCCTGACCTTTCGGGCCGGTGCAGATACCATGTCCGTGGGCTTTACCGCCTTCCCAACCGCCACAATACGCGCCGCCATCATCGAAATCAAATCTCCCTCCGCTCATGCTACCGGCAGATTCCTTTCTAAACCCTTGATGTTAACGTGAAAAGAAAAAGAAAAAAAAGATCCACTTAAATAAATAATAAAAAGAAAAAAAAAAAAAACAGTCCTGTGTTGTCGTAAAAAAAAAAAAAAATAATAATCCAAATTCTCTGTATTTTTTTGAGAATTTTTGTTGAATTTTTTTTCGGAGGAAGAAAAAAATAATAATATTTTTTCTAATTAATTTCAGAATTTAAAACATAAAAAAGTTCCAAAAATAATAAAATCCAAATTGGTTCTTTCTTTTTTTTTCTTTCTTCTTTTCTAATTGAAAATGTTGCGGGACTCAGAAGTGGCTTAATCATTTAAAAATCCAGCAGTCGCTTCTTCTACGGAAACAGCTGACGAACTCAAAGGGTTAATTTCGGCGTACTCGTTCAGTTGAGGTTGCATGAAAGCTTGAAGGGGGTTAATTCTTTCCGTAGTCCATCCGAACATTGCGTAATTCCTCTTTTTCATGATATCGCGCAGGTCATGGTGAATATTAACCCTTTCTTTTTTCCTTTTGGGGAGAAAGCCTCCGCTTTCCTGCGAGGCAGAGCAGCTCCGAGTCCCAAACTGGATGAGAAGGAGCTGAATGTTAAAACAGACCTAACAAGGCTATCGGATCCCAGCCGTTCCAAAAATAAAGCCCAATCCTTACACTCCTCGTTGGCCACTTCTGAAAGCAGTATAAAAAAAAAACTTATGTACGAGTGGAGAGAGAGAGGGGAGGACGGGGAGAGAGAGAGAGAGAGAGAGAGAGAGGGGAGGACAGGGAGAGAGACAGAGAGAGAGAGATAATGAGAGAGAGGGAATGAGAGAGAGAGAATGAGATAGAGAGAGAGTGAGAGAGGGGAGGACAGGGAGAGAGAGAGAGAGAGAGAGAGAGAGATAATGAGAGAGAGGGAATGAGAGAGAGACAGATAATGAGAGAGAGGGAATGAGAGAGAGAGAGAATGAGATAGAGAGAGAGAGAGAGACAGATAATGAGAGAGAGGGAATGAGAGAGAGAGAGAATGAGATAGAGAGAGAGCTTAAAATAGAGATTGAGGCCGATTTTTGAGGAATTTTTGTGTGACATCTTGTGTGACAATCAGATTCTTTTTACAAATTGTTGTTTTTTTGTGTGTTGGGTGTTAATAGCGGGAAGCAGAGTCCATGGCAAAAAAAAATTATTATTATTTTATTTTTTTAATATAAGAATTAAAGAATTGTTTAATGTGGTTTTTTTTTTTCCGATAAATTCCGTTCGCTGGGTGTCATAAATTTTAATTTTTTTCACCCTCCGTAGAGCGTTTAATTAATCACACCTTAAATTGCAAGCAGTTAGATTCTTCGAATTACCGTGTGGCGTCGCTTAAATTGTGTAGAAATGTAATTTAAATATAATATAAATATCTATTTACATTTACATTTTTTAAAATTAAATAAATAAACATTTTAAATAAAAAATGAAAGGCGGAATACTGTGCTTGTATATAAATATATATATATATATAAAGTTTTATTTAGTGTTTTCTTAGTCACATCCTAAACTGCAGGCAGGCAAACATGGGCAGGTGCGGACCTACATTCACAGTTTGGCAACTGGATGGCTTTTTTATTACAGAACAGAATTCCCAATTTTTTTGAAAAAGAATAAGAATTTTATTTTCAAAAGAAATTAATAATGGAGTTTAGAATATGAAAAGGCATTGACAGAGTTAGCGATCGCAATTTGTCTATGGCACCAATAGCCCTTTGGCCGACCCTATACACATCTTAGAACAAGTGGACATAATCTAAAACTGGAGGGTCAGAGGTTAAGATGGAATGTAAGGAAGTATTATTTTACTGAGGGGGTATTACATAAGTGGAACAGCCTCCCAGCAGATGTGGGAGAGGCTATAATACATTGATAGGCATACGGCTCCTGAATCTAAGACGAGACCAACGACTGATTGAGGTTTGAGTCTTTACAGCAGGAGAAACGGGCGACCAGATGGGGCGAATAATTAATATTCTGCAGTTATCTTTAATAAACAGATTTCAGGTGAAAAAAAAACAGCTTCTGAATATTGCGCAATCCGCTTTAAACTCGGGGGAAAGTTATGTTCTTCTACACACAGCGTTCTCTGGAAATATTTTTCCTTCCTCCAGCTTGGAGAAAACTAATAAAGGAACACAACTTTTTTTTTTGTTAATCCCATGAGGTTTTATTCTAGTTTCCAGCTATTTTTACATTTTCTCCAGATTTTTTTTTTTTTTTTTTTTACATGTTCACAAATAACACGGGGTTAAAAAAGTTCACGTTCCTCGATATGGCCGGGCCACAAATCCAGAAGAGGTTCTAGATTTGCCGTCTAGAATGCAATGTCTAGGCTCCATCCTCTATTGATCACTGGTGGCCCTCCTTACCAGCTAGAACTTTGATCTCCAGATCAAAGGTGGCCCTGGAGATCTAGAACCAACACTTCTAACGAGGTGAAATCGGGAGCATTGCCTGCTCCGGAACTTCCCAGGGCAGTCTACCCAGAGCGCTCCCTCTTTTGGGGTGTGTGGCTTCACGTGGAGGAAGGGCTTGTCGTCTGTGGGGGTGGGGCTAGCCCCAGAGTGCCTTTGATAGGAGGCAAGATGGAGGGGATCTTGGGAAAGTAGTCGGACCATGGGTGGGGAATGGGTGTGGCCACATGACACCCCACCCCCAGCCAGCCAGGAGAAAGAAGAAACCTACCTGGAGACCCAGGGAAGTAGGTAGGACTTCACTCGGAGACTCCGGGTCAAATCATAGAGCGGAAGCAAATACATCTGTTTTGATTGAGATTTACTGAAATTTCCTGATCAATATGATATATTTTTTTTTTATTTGTATCCAATTTATAAACCCACTTCCATTTCCATTATTGTGAACACTCGTACTTGGAACTTTCCAGATCTCACCAGGACCTTCTGGAAATCAGATCCGACTAACAAGACCTCTGTGGCAGTGTTGGAATGGCATTTGGGGCGCACTGACTCCCTACTCCTTCCGTTTTGGTCTATACCTTGTCCTACACCTTGAACATGCCCCCTTACTGCCCCTTAAAGAGCAGGAGAAGGAGAGCTCAGTGGGAGGCAGCGCCGGGAAGCTCCCAACTATTCTTATACCCAGCAAACATTCCGAGCTTCTGGAAAAGAGGGACATCACGGGTGGAAAAAGAGCACTCAGGGGGGGGAAGAAGACCAAGGGACAGGGGACTGTTCTACAGATATCCGTCATGTCGGATCTCGGCTTCCACCACACCGAGGACAGGATCTGGGAAAATAATAAACAAGAAAAAATATTTAATTTCAATGTTTTCTTTTCCGAAGGGAAAAGCGAGTAGTTGGCTGTTAAACTATTCCTCCTATTTTTAGAAAAGAAATATCTTTTGTGACATCATATATAGCTGGCATTTTATGAAATATATAGCTTTTATGGTGCTCTAATTTTGGAAGCAGACGATGGGACCATGGGGAATATTCCATGAGAAGCCTGCGTGATGTTTCTCCTGCTACCTGTATTCAGTGGAACCTCCACTCGGCTTCTACTACCGTGGTGATCAACGTTTCACCATTTGAGGCCAAGACATGCGCAAAATCGGGGTTTTTTTTACGTTTTTCAAAATATATTAAGCAGGTTTGATCTTAAAGTCGGGAAATTAGCTCTACAGACTTCAGTCTTCTATTACACAAGGTTAAGGTCCATAGGTGGTGGGAAATCCTTGCGTTGACCCAGAGACTCAGGGTGAAGCAGCGTTTTCCCTGAGTCTCCGGGTCAGCTTCCTCAATCTCTAGACAGGGAAGGTGTATTTGGCCACACCCCCACCCCGCCCACTTCCTGTCCTACACCCATCTAATGTAAAGCTATCAGGGGCCAGCATTGCCCCCACCACCCATAAAGCCGATTACCGAAAAGTGGAGGAGCTCCTGCTCGGCTACCCCGAGAGGGGGGATGATCTCATTAGTGAATGACATCATACCTGCAGTAATTTTTAACATCACCTAATACTTATTTGCATAAATATTACCCAAGTTCTTTCAGCCACAAAAGGAAGATTCCAGAAGTTCACTGATAAAGAAATAGGAGAAAATATAAAGATATATGTGGAATAAAATATTTACTACCCTTTTAATTCCCCCCTAGTCTGCCGTTTAGGAATGGGCCCGTCGAGGCACCACTCATGAGGCCAATGACAGCAGCCAGCTTGCATGTAACTTGGAATAAGTCGGGGTCCGAGACGGCTGACGCGCTCCGTGGCTGTGACACGCGTTGCAGGCTTTCCTGGCAAGAGGGGCTTTAAAAATAATTTGAGCAGATGTCAGAGGCTCGAGGCCGGGAACACCTGTTCCCATCAACAGCCTGCGGGGGCATTATCTCCTAAATTCTGCATGGTAAACCCTTTCTGTGACCGGGTTGTGAAACACGAGACCGCAGAGATTACCCCGAGGGGCGCGGATGTGTAATGCGTCGGTATCGGTTACTGATCTGCGGTCTAAATCGGTCGCTGGATTAGTTTGCCGTCTAAAGCTTTTTAATTCCATTCTGGAGTGTGATATTTGTAATATATTGGAATTACAGAAGCAGTCTAAAAGTTTTTGATGAAGTTTTTTCTAAAAAAGAGCAGCCCTCCCCCCCTCACCATAAAGACAGAAAACGATAGAATGATCGGGGTCGTTAAATTCCTCAGTACCCAGAAGTACCCCCAACATTATAGGTCTACATCGGGATACCTGGGTCGGGAGGTGTAGCAAGAAGAGGTCAGGTCAGAAGTGGGTGGGATCTGTGTTCTTTTCTCTCATGTAACTCCTCCCCCAGCTGCCTTAATTGAAGGCTAGGAGCATACCCCAATATGCTTCTTGCACATGCTCAGTGGCCCTCTCATTCCAACCAACAGGAGGAGCAGCAGCCAATCACATGTATGCTATTTTAATCATATTTTGATAGCATACACGTGATTGGCTGCTGCTTCAGCATACCTAATTCATTCTAATGCCTCCTGGTTCCAGTAGAGGCAGCCAGAGGAGCAAAAACCGCTAGAGAAGTCTCGTGTTATAATTCAGTAATCAAAGAACGCGCGCTGCGATTAGGATGCAGTAAAACGCGTTGGAAGCCAAAATAATCTCTAAATTGCATTTTAAAATTAAACTTAGCTCTATTTTTAGACCGGGGGGGGGGGGGCATATTGGGCAGCCATCTTTTAAAAATAACCATTTCTCTGGAATATTTGGAGCTCATACGCTCACCAAGACCCGAGGATTCGGATCTCCATTTATCATCGCTGGTATGCGCCTGTTGGCCAATTTCCAAATTATGTTAATGAGCTAAAAGTTTTACACAGTTTATAAAGTTTTTTTCTTTTTTTTTTTTGCTCATTTCTTTTTGTTGCTGCTAACTTTAAAAAACAACTAGTTTTTTAAATCTCCTTGGCACGTATTTTAAGTAATTGGTATTATCTTGAATCACCCATTTTTGGAAGCAATTTCATTTGCGCGGATGATTAACAGACATAAGATCAACAAGGACATTTTTTTTCTTCTATTTTGCATTTTCAGTTCATGAGTAATAGGCAAACTGATTCAACTCAGCGACGCCAAGATAGAACTGCCTTTGTCTTTTTTTTTACTTTACTGAGAGCGTGGTACATAAGTGGAATAGCCTCCCAGCAGAAGTGGTAGAGGGTAATACAGCGAGGGGTTTTAAACACGCATGGGATAGGGATACGGCTCCTGAATCGAGACCAACGACTGATTGAGTCTTTACAGCAGGAGAAACTAGATGACGTTTCCAATTATTAACCCTTGAAACGTTTACACCGTAGAGCAGTAAAAACAAGGAAATAAATGTATAGGCTGATTCCAGAAGTAAATTTTATTTTTATTTTTTTTGTTAAACAGGCATCAAGAGGTAAAGTAAGGTCCAGGACTGTAATACGCACCCTTTGCTGAAGCCATGGGGGGCAAACCGTCGGAGGAAGCCAAAGGGTAGCGCTGATTTAACAAAAAGTTTCGTATTTGGCCAACGTGAAATCCAAAATAGAGACATCACAGCAACACGGGAGGAAGGGGAGAATGTCGTACATTTTTAAGCAGCTCTAACAAAAACATTCCAGGGTCTATTTCTTCTATTTTTAGAGCGCTAGTTTTTTTTTTCTTCTTCTAATAAAAACCAAAGAATGATGCAACACTGCAAGAACACAAGCACTTTCCCATTAAATCATCTTCAAAAATAGCCGTTTTTACTAGACTGCATTTTTACTAGACTGACCAGTCTCCCATCCCCCGCACTATCTAGGACCATTTCAAGGCAAACAGGTAAACCCCAAATGAAAAACATTCCTTTTGTGAAGCGAAAGCAGGACCTCTATTTACTACAATCTACGACAATCCAAACGCAGCGCGGCCGACGACCAGCTGCTTGCGTACGGCCGCCATTACCAGCAGGCAGGAACGTCCTCCACCGACAGGCTGATCGGGGAACATCCAAAGGCTCGGGGGGCGGCTTACAATGGATGGACAGCAAATAAAGGGCAAATCATTTTTAATATTAATTATGATATTAATACTTAGTATTTTTTATTATTATTTTTTTTAATAGATTAGAGTTCCTTAAGTATGGCAAAAGGTAAGACGTAGCGGGGGGGGGGAAGAGTGCCTTTTCCCGTATAAGGGACTGAAACATGGCGAAAATCTCTTATTACACCCAAAATGGACACAAAAAAAGAAAAAAAAGCGCTAAGGCAGAGGAGCTGCCGCGCCATCGACCTACATGCTATGAGTTTCCACCACTAATTGTTCAGCAAAAATTCTTGGGGGTTTGTCAGGTGTACATCATTTCAGCCATATGGGACATCTTCTTTGGAATATACAGGTAATATTCCATATAGCCAGCAAGGTCTTCTATAGTCACGTCGTCGACCGAAGCCCTGGCTTGCTCCGAGCAGGAGCGGGGGGATCCGGACGCGCCGTTGCCGGAGTTCTGAGTTCGATTTTGTGAGGGCTGTGAGATGTCCTCCTTAATGCTCCTCTCGCATTCTGTGAGCATATCGCGCAAGCCGGAAAAGGAGTAGACCTCCATGTTTTGCCAGTGTTTGCATCGACACTCTTTTCCTTTGCAAGTGCACTTCTCGGCCGTGTTGAGCTTCGATACGGCCTGGAAATCCGAGGGTTGACCGGCCTTCACGGTTGGCCGACCCACCAGGGTGACGGAACGCAGGGTCTCTGAAGTTGTATCGGAGGCAGATGCTCCTGAAGCCTCAAGGCAGAATCTTCTGTAGCCGTTGACATTGAGAGGAGCGCTGGACGGATCGTTAGCAGCTGAAGGGCTAATATTAGCAACGGCCCCGTCTTGGGAATCGCACAGGCTTTTGTGTTTTAGCGGAGTGCTGCAAGGTGTCTTTGAGCTACAATGTGTAAACTTCGGTGGGTGAAGGACTGGGGATTTGGAGCGTCTTCTCCGAGGTGTTCTAGATACTCCTCGAGTGGCTTTTCTTGACGTCCTACAAAAAGGAGGGGGGAAAAAAACAAAACACTTTTAGGCTAGTTTATAAATATGTGTAGTATGAAAAAAGGACAAAAGAGAATCAATGAAAAGAAAAGAAATGTTCGAAGGTAAGGGTTTTGTAACGGGTTCATTAATTAGTGGGTAGAAAACATGAATTATGACACAAATTGACTGATCTATTAAGGGAAGCATGGAAAAGTTGAAGATATTATTACATCACATCCAGACCAAAGAGGAAGAGAACGGTGCTTCCATGTCCTTCTCCTTGTTCTTCTGTCTTCTTTCATGGTCTGCTTCTCCCTGGTATCAGCTCCGTGATTGGAGGAACGAGGGAGCGGCTGTCCCAGTAAGGAGCGCAGCAGCTCGGCCCTTTTGCGGAAGTACTCCCAAGAAGCCAGAATAATGTAGGTGGATGTGCGGAGAGGTGCTAAAGGGCAAAACCACGGTGCCAGCTGATACCAGGGGGAAGCGGACGAAGAAAGAAGACCAAGAGAAGAAGCAGAGCTGCGGAAAAGTAGCCCGAGACGTGGAAGTGGTCGTCGGAGGAGGTAGGGAGACATTGAGAGAGAGTACGAATAATTTAACGCTCTCTAGTTTTGCTGGTTTCTATGAGGGCTCCATCTTGATTTCGGACATATCCAAACGCACATTCCCATTCAAGACCCATCCTTACCCATGCCAGCTTTCTTTTAAGGAACCCAAGACTTTAGGTTTGGTGTCTTCCAACGAAGGTCTCAAAGACGCTCTTGTACTGCAGCCATCAGCGACGTTCAAGCATGCCGTACATCTACAAGATAAAAACCACGAAGAAAGCATGATGAGTAAGACTTGGATCATAGTCCCTGCAGGATTTGTAGGACACCCCTTTCTCCACTGTCTGTATAGGAACCTACAGCTTGTGGGAGAGTAACCTTTACACCCTGCGCAAGCCACATTTCACAAACATTACTACGACGCGGTTGTGGAGAGGGAACGGAGAGGCACCACCTGTTTCTGCAGAGAACTGGGAGCTTGAATACTTTTGTTTGAAAGCTGAAACAGTTTACGCAGCGCTTCTTACAATGCATATAATCATAGGGTCAAACAAAGGTACACAGAAAGGTGAGAGGCAGTGTGGGGATTGTAAAAGTGACAGGGACCTTATGGTGCGACTGAGGGTTAGGGAGGAGCAGCAGCGTTAGGGGTGCATTATATGTTAGTACCGGGATTTTAAATTTAATTCTAAAGGTAATTGGGAGCCAGCGGAGGATTTCACAGAGTGGGGAAGCAGAAGAGGAGCGTAAGGAAGATAAGCCTAGCAGCAGCATTTAGGACAGACTGTAGAGGAGAGAGTCGAGACAGTGGAGTGCCAACCAGAAGAGTGTTGCAGTAGTCAAGACAGGAAATAAGGGTAGGAGCAAGAGTTTTTGTGGATTTTGAGGAATAGGGGGAAGCGAGAGATGGTTTTTAGGTGCAAGCGGCAGGATCTGGCAAGGAACTGAACGCAAAGGATGAAGGAGACGTCAGTCAAAACGGTTTAAACAGAGTAAATCACTTGTGTTCTAGGCAAGGGTTTACCTAAATCCTGGTCTGTTTCCGGTCCTCGAGACCTGGGGTCGGTCATTAAAAGTTTTTTTTGTGTCAAAGTTACATGGGGAATCAGTACTACAAAGTTAGCTCCATACAGAGCTGGAGGCCAGTTGCCCATACTACATTTCCAAAGACTTTTCTGTCCACATGTTACGGTTTATGGCTTCAGAGTCTTTGGAAATGTTAAATGGGCTGCTGGCATCCAGCTCTACATGGAGTTAACTTTTTTACGTATAATAAAGAAATTCAGATTTACCCCTCAGCGTCAACACGCAGCTTCTTAAACGCGCTCTGTAGGTTTTCCTCTTCCCCGTCTTTGGCTTCCGATTCCATCACTGAGTTCTGACAGCAGACGGGAAACCAGGAATTGCCAGAGAAATCTGAAATGAAAGCAACCAGGAGAACGGTGAGATGGCAGGGACCGCACAGAAACAATGTGTATTGTGCCAGGTTCCCGGCACAATTCTCTATCGCCCCCCCCAAGTGGCATCCCGTCTAAAAAGAGAGGTGCAGGTAAGCCGTGGTAGCACCGGGTCAGGGCTGGGGCAGCACCAGACCAAGACACACCCTCAGGGGTTATTATCAGATTCCCATAAGAGGTTTCTCTTAAAGTTAACTTGGATCTGGAAAGATCTGGTTCTAGGGGATCTCGTCACCCATGACACCGCGTCACGACATTAGCAGGAGATGGCATTTCACAAATTCAATGCTATGAGAGAGAAGGAGGAGGAATTCCATTTTGAGGAAATAACCCACAAGCTGAGTCACCGATTCCGTTACGAGTGAGTCACGGCGAGGAAGACTCAGAGCCACGACACGAGAGCCACGGCCGATACACATCCGATGATGTCACTTTGCATCATACGGGAGCACAGTTGTTTATGGTCTAGCTCAGCCTCCCCTTCTTTTGGAGACAAAGTCGTGTAGATAGAGTATAAAAAAATATGAGTAGACAACCTAGTCCTTTTGGATCTGTGTTGCATTAGACAGCTGCTAAAAAGATCTGTCTAATCCAAGACGCAGGATCACAGTTATGTAGTGTAAGCAGTCATATGTATGACAACACAACTGACCCCCATACCCTGCTACATAAGCCAACAGCCACGTGGGAACAGAGGCGCCCCCACCTTCAAGCTGTAGATTAGCATTTTGAGCTCGTACTATGAAGTCCCTTCCTCTATAGTGAGAGTCCGTCTGGGTGATTAAGACTGAGCAATTCTTCTGTTTCCAACAGGCAGCATGACAGAGTGAGGGGGTCGGTCTAGTGGATTAGGGCACAGATAACAGAGCGAGAACTCATAATAACGGCTGATATGCCGCTGCCTGAAAACATTAAGGGGCAAAAATCCAAACTTTTTGGATAAACAATAAAACAGCTCAATATGCTTGAAAACGGTGGGCGTTCTCTATGTAAATTGCCGTTACGGGTGCTTTGAAGTGCGACGTCAGCCCTCACGGTGCTAAACTGACCCCCATCAGGGAGCCTTCAGAGAATCCATGGATTTCTGCTGACAAAGCATAAAGCAAAACAGGATTTGCGCGTTAATAAAAGAAAGTACCGTGTCTTGGAGCCACTCGGGCCTTATAAATAAATCAGATCGCGGCAAAGGAAAGGGCGACTCGCATAATAGTTATTTTAAGCCTTCGCCGGTTACATAACCCAAAAAGCAATTATAAAATCTTAGTCATTCTTTGGTCACGTGCCGGGACGCGGGCATCGGCGACTCAAACTCTGGAGGGGAAACAATCAGCAGCTATTCTTCTAGATTTCCAGAGGAACAATGGCGTATACATTAGTAGGGCCAGTTTAATGAGATGGGCCCCCCTTGAGAGCCCCCCCCCCAATAGTGGGGAAATAAACCATGGAGGATTCAAGTCCAGACCCCCAAATTGTATACCAGTACCCCAAGTCTCCCAGTGGACTCCCCCCCAACGATCTGAGCTTTGCTTAAAAAGTTACAAGACTTTGATTTGGAGAGGTGACCGGACCTTTAAACAGAGCTGTCAATCAAAACTGTGGCTACTTCATGGCTAGGAGGGGGGGGGGCGCTCAGGTGCCTGTCTGACGGAGGTATATTTTTAGGGATATGCCAGGCGGGTAAAGTTAAAGTAACTAAAGTTAAAGTAAAAACTACTTGGATGGTAAGAAAAAGAATTCATTAGGATACCGGCTACAGCCGCTGACGTACGGCTTTCGAGTCCCCGTTAGCGTTGCCGGCGCACGGCAACCTAACTGGAAAAGCTGTTACTACACCCGTCAGAGAGCCCAGACCATCATAATAATATATATATATATATATACACAGCACAGTATATCTTATATATATATAGCGCATTATATGATATGATGAATCTTTCATACAGGGGACCCTGCCCGGCAGAGCTTGCCATCTAATTTTATAGGGCGCGTTCAGGAAAGGCACGGTTACTTTAGAAATGCCCAGGGAGTTTCCTCAAACCCCGCAATTTAAGAGGGGCAGCCTGCACCCAAGGCCAGAGGGCCCAGTAGTTCCCCAGGGTAACTCCCCGTGTAATTGCCCCACAGTCACTGACACCACGCTGTGGGGAGCTGCCTTCTGGCCTAAGTCATGCATAACGGTGACATTAACTGCCCTGCCTCAGCCACCCCAGTGCAGGGAGCGGGGGTATTACTGCCAGAGGCGCCACATAGAGCAAGCGAGCGGCCGGCCCCCTGTACCGCTGCGTGCCTTACCATGTACCCCAGCTCCGGTGGCAGTCGGTAGCGACGGGACACGGTTCACTTTCCTTCGCTCAATCCCCGTTGTTTATTCGCGCAAACAACCCCACGGTGACTCTGCATCCCAGCGCCAGATGACGTCACCCGCCCACTGCCATAGAGACGGCATACAAAACACAGGACAGAGCGGCCAGACTGCAGCGCGTGCGATGGTCACGTCACGTATGGCACTGCGTACCACGACTCGTTTCCGAATGGAACGCATGGACTATACGCCATGTTTTTTTTGTTTCTGTATTTGAATATGTATATATATTTATATATATATAATATAACATATATATAATATATTTATTAAATACGGACTATTACATCACATAACGAAATATCACATCACTGTACCCACTTTCTGCTGAGGTCTGTCCTTATTGCCCCTAGATTTTGCTTAAAGGGGAAGTCCCACAGAATTTTCCAGTAATGTCGGTGGGCATTGACCAAAACCTGTTTTTGTCTGATTTTTTTTCCCAATAAACCCCCTTTATCTGCAGACCTGGAGGCCGCCATTGTTGTCAGTCATGCGATATTTCGGGTGACTTTTCCCGGTCAATCACCACACTGAGGTGATGCTTTATGGCAATGCTAATGAAGTCCGTTCCTCCATAGACTTTCATCAGTCAGAGAGTCTGACCGGGTGATTAAGACTGAGCCATTCCATTATTTCCCACAGGCAGTATGATAAGGAGTCGGGATGTTTGGCTAGTAGATTGGGACTCAGATAACAGAGCGAGAAACATACAAACGGCTAATATGCAGTTGCCTGAAAACGTTATATTATGGGGCCAAAACTACAACCGGTTTAATAAAGATAACAGGAGAATATTTTTAAATCCGATACTAGGAATAAACATGGTGGGAGTTCCCCCGTTAAAATGCCGTTCCGTAAGAGACCCTTTAGAGAGTCCAAGGACACGGATCAGTTCTGCTTTAGCGAGGCTCGGAGCCAGAAGCCGTATCTAGCATGTCACGTTCCTAAAATAGGATGATGAGCTCTACCTGCTACAGATGCTTTTACTTAATGGAAATCCTGTGACTCCGGTTCTGCTGAATCCAGCACCGTGGGGGCCGATTGTGTAACAGCCCCCGGCTCCAAAGTCATTCCACGGAACAATCCGTCAGGATACAGCATTTACACCAAACGAAGCAGGAATTCAGCGCATGTCCGGCGGATACTATTTTAATATTACATACATAAATATCGGGGATTCTCTCACGCTATATCGCCATAAATCGCTTCGGCCGACACCGCGTCCTAATCGAATTTTTCACGGCTGTATTGGTTACCAAGGGGCTGAATCAGTGGGACCGCACTGCAATTTAACCCAAAAAAGCAATTAAAAGCCATCTTTGGACACCATTAATGCCCAGACCTGGGAACCCCAAACGGGGTTAAAATTATGTCCACGTTCCATATTTTTGCTAAATGGCTGCTGTTTGGGGGGGAATCAGAAGTGCCTAAAAAATAGAAATTCTTATTACACTGTGAATATATTACATTGCAATTTTTTTTTTTAAATCCTAATTTTGCAATGAAGCTGCTTCGCCACTAGGTGGCGCCCTTTCAAAAGATTAACTATCATTATCATAGAAACACAAAATCTGCAGATCGGCCCCTTTAAGGGCGTTTAGTTGCCTGTTTTTTCTTGCTATAAAGACTAAAAACGTAATCAGTCGTTGGTCTCGTCTTAGATTCGGGAGCCATATACCTATCCAATGCATGTTTAAATCCCCTCACTATAGGCTACCACTTCTACTGGGAGGCCGTTCCACTTATCTACCGACCTTATTTTTTAAAACCTTCTTTGCCGTATCTAGCATGTCACGTTTATAACTCCAAATTACCCAATAAATAAAATACCATTTTTATCACAAATAAAATATTCTCCCTTAAATCAGATTGCAATCATATTCACAAAGTGTTGCTTTAATCCCTCTAGACTGTAAGCTTGTTTGAGCAGGGCCCTCCTCACCTTCTGTTCTGTCAATTTGTTATATTGCATGCTACTTGTTATGTCCTGCCTACCCATTGTACAGCGCTATGGAATTTGACGGCGCTTATCTAAAACAATAAAATAATAAAAATAATAGAACATTATTATATTATTATATATTATTATTATTTATCATTTATTATTATTACAAAGAAAATATTTCCTTTAAGTCATCTTCCATCATATTATGTAGTGTTACTAATTAGACATATATTATTATTTATTATTATAGACAAGAAAATATTATCCTTTACGTCATTCTTCCGAATCTTATTTATGTAGTGTTACTTAATAGACATTATTTATTATTATCTATTATTTTATTACTTATATTATATTGACAATATTTTTATAATAAATGATTGGGTTTTTGTTTTTTTTTTACATCACAGAAACAACTTCCACAGTTTCAAATTATTTTGTTAACCCCCTTTTGTCCTTCATTTTAACATTTGTGTATATTAACCCTAATTTGGGTCATTATGGTCCAAATTTCCTCATCTGTAAACTGTAAACAGTTACGTGGGGGAAAAAAATAAAAAAAAAACTACTAGACGTCCTTGAATTTATTTGCGTGCAAAGAATTGAGTATAAAAATAAATAAAAAAACAAAAGCTGTTATTATGTGTCGTGCAGAATAGGTAAAGGAAACAACGTTGCGTTTCCCGAGGATCCTCGTTTATGCCGGGTCTGTGTAATTAGACGACGAGGGATGAGGTTTGGGGTCTGTGTAAATGGTAGTGTCCGGACCCACGTGATCTTCTGCTACACAGCTGGTCCCAACCCTCCTCTCTTTCTTCTTTCTCAGGCTGTCATGGCGACTCCAAACCATGTTACTCCCACCAAATGCAGCTGGTGGCCGATTTCAGCCATCGAGAACGACGCGGGGAGACCCAAAGAGGGAGAAGACGAGATCCCCGAGCCGTCCGGCCCCAGAGCCAAGGACCGGCTCGTCCTGTACCACTGGACGCAGTCCTTCAGCTCCCAGAAGGTAAGGTCCCTTAGAGAGATGCTCGCGTCAGCTTGTCGTGTCTGCTGCAAGCCTCGGAGAGCCTCGGAGAGGCTGATGTGCAGCATGCGCGCCCGCACCAGATCCATGCGGGGATTTATTGTTTGGGGAAAAGGAGCCTGTTGTGCTGTGCGAGACAGACAGGTTCCTCCGAAACCACTGCGACGGTTTCCGGTCGTCTGGCTGCGGAATAAAATGATTTCTAAGCCAAGGTCATGGGTGTTAACACTTATCAAGGGCATATATATATAAATATATATATATATATATATAGGCTTACACTTGCTACGTTGCATTCCGTCGCTATACGTTGCCAAGGGTCGCCAATCAACGAGCTTTCTTACCATTCTTCTCTGGTTTGATTCTCTAGATCTATATCACCTATGTGGTTACTCTCTTCTGCTTAAAAAAAATGAAATTTGGTATAAAAAAAAAAAAAATGAAATATTGGTGTCTTTCCCTGTTTAACCCTTTGTGCGGCAGTTGCAGAACGGGTGGCACAGCCTTTAAAGGGTTAATTATAGCAACATTTTTCCAGGCAGGATTGGAAAGAGCGTTGACCCTTCCTTTGACCCCATCAGTTCCTATTGACCCGAAAATGTCATTATTTATTAAACCCCGTCGACTTGTTTTAGCGGGGCTGTCGGCTGTTGGAGTTTATATGGCTCCCTACAGCTAATTATTGACCGCATTCACTTTAATTCCCCGAACGTTTTATAGAGGATTTAAATAAATAAATATTCAGGGTTATAGCAAACCCCATATCTGTTTTTTTTTAACCCCTTTGTTGTAGGAAAAAGACCTTAAACGTGAACATTGTGTTCATTTTGCAACATAATTGTAAGTAGTTTAACCCATGTTGGTTTTTCTGGTAGGTTTCGAGCACACGGATAGACAGAGTGCACATCGGAAGTTTGGAAAACTTAACTGACATAAACAATGTTGCATTTAGTATTTTTTCGGTCACCTCCTGAGTTTGAAATCAGCACTCAGGTATTTTTTTTCACGTTGAATGTATTTTAAATGGAGTCCGGTGCGTTTTCTTGCATGCAAATCAGTGCAGTTTTTTTTCCCTTAACTCCTCCCCCAGCCGCCTCTACTGCAAGCAGAGGGCATACCGCAGTATGCTCCGCACACATGCTCCGCAGAACTCGCACTCAACCCAATGGGAGGAGCACCGGATGTTTTGCTATCAAGCGTGTGATTGGCTGCTGCTTCGGTGACTTTAATTGGAGTGCTGTAGGTCACGTGCCTGATGGTTACATGCTTCGTGGTTTCAGTACATGCTTTGACATGTGGCGGCTGCTAACGATACCTGCGAACTGTCCTGGTTTGACTTGGAGTCTCCGGGTGAAGTCCAACTTTCTTTGTTTTCTGGGTCCCTTTTTAGGAAGAGGAGCTGTTTGTTCACGCCCACTACCCCACCCACTAAAGTCTGTCTGGAGCTAGCCCCACCCCCACACCAAAAATCCACTCCCCCAATAGAGGGAGAGCTCCCGCTAACCTCCCCCTGGGAAGTTCCCGGGTATTCTATTAATGCTAATAATATGGAAGCGTAACGATCATACTTTGTGTGCATGAAAGGGTTAAGCCTTGCACAATTCCCCGCAGAAAATCAATTAAACGACTAAATTAAAAGACCTCTTAACTAGAGTATCGTCGGCCTTCAGTTTCACAGACGCGTATTGTGTATTTCAGGAGAGTTATTTGATCTTTATTGAATGTATCCTAAAAGCTGCGCGCTTAAATCTTTTTTTCTTTAGCGGGATCAATAAATGCCCCATTTAACCGCGTGTTTTCCAGAACAGCACATCAAACCCTTTAAATACAAACAGGCTGTGGTTTTGCGCACCCCTCTTGGAACACTAATGGAATGATCCATGCCTGAAAATTCTTGGTGCCCATCCACTGGACCTTCAAGCCTCTGCCAGCCGGATATTGGGTCATTATTGTGGCCAGTCTGTGGGGTCAGGAACACGGGGCATTTGATAACACAGAGCTATGTGTCTAAAGAGGGTAGATGGAAGGGTTCATCAAACTAAAGTTCATGTGAACGGGCAGCGATCCGTCTTGCAACGTCTTTATCCATTTGGCTTCATCTCTTGTTGAGGGGTGAGCTGCGATATCATTCATTTAGTTTGGCTTGGACCCCAGACTAGATGGTTTCTAGCCCCATAAGATAAATCTATTAACTAACACGGAAGAACATTAGAGAAAGCGCAAAGGGAATCTCGTCAGGAAATACGTATCGGCTCCTGCGACATCGGGGGCAGAGAGGTGTTACTCAGCGGTTCCCCGATTTTCCGAAAGTAGGGGTGGTTTACTCAAGAACTGATGCAGACGATATATCATACACATTATTACCGGCAAAAGGTTTTTTTAAAAAAACCTTAAAGAGGCAAAGTGCTTAAATAGGTGCTAGTAGGTATGCTGAGATTTATAATGGGTCATTAGCATATAATAGAACTCGTAGCCAAGAAGCTCATACACAAGGAAGGTTTCTAGAGCTTCCTTGGGTTGCTTCCAGAAGATACATTAACGTACATAGGCACTTTTTCGTTTTATTCCAGGATCTCTGTCATTATCCCCCTCCCCATTAAGTTTTCTCACCCTTGTAAGCGGAAAGAAGATGGAGGGATAACCCCAGGACAAACAATTGCCAGTTCTGTCACCTTTTGACAAACAGGTCAAACAGTCCCTTTACGTTAAACCACATACAAGAAACACAAGTGCACCAAGCCACAAACAAAAGACACGCATAACTAGTTCTACCGAAGCCAGGGGTGTCCAACCTGCGGCCCTCCAGCTGCTGCAGGACTACATCTCCCATAATGCTCTTTCAGCTAAGGCAGAGGAGTATGGGCGATCTAGTCCTGCAGCAGCTGGAGGGCCGCAGGTTGGACACCCCTGATCTAAGCGATGAGGAATAAGCCGAGATGGTAACACCTTGTTGAAATCGTCTTACTGTCCCTCTAAGCCATTATGGGAGATTCTGTTGCACGGAAGCCGTGCACTGAAGGGGTTAAGACCCGTCAATGCCTAAAAAACCAAATAACCCAATTTACCAATAACAGAAGGGTTTATTTATAGCCCCGAGGTAACGTTGTCCATTTGGCCGTTGTGTTATTCATTTGACCTGGCATAAGGAATATAAACTTGCCACGTCATGGTTATTAGTGATACCATCGCAGACCTTGGCATGAGTTATACATTATCCAGGGAGGACGCAAATAAACAAATGGTTCTATCGGTTCTTAGTAATGCCCTTCTGTAATCAGAAACTGTATCCAAAAAAAGGGGAGAAGACTGAAAAATAAACGCCCAAACGTGGCTATCAATACATTTACACAGCTGTAGTATTATTTCATTGACGGGGCAACTGGCATCCTGTCTGAGCTACGATGGAAGGGCATTTAAGGCCCAGACAGGGGTCCTATACTATGTACCCGAGGGGGCATTCTGAGTTTACTCAATAAAACATTAGTTGCGTTGGGTTCCATCTCAAAAATACGTCATCTCAAAACGAGGAGCATGTGAAGATCCAACGATACCCCAAGACATGCATCATTTGCCGCTCCTTCATCGGTTCCTTGTCCCGTAGGTCATGTAATCATGATATCAAGCCTCCCTCTCCCAGTCCGCCATGTGATCAGGAGTCCTTCACGCTGGTCAACAGCCTGGTAGTCCAGTAACAAACTTTGTGTCTTGTGTCCTTTGCGCATAGATACGGCTGGTGATTGCCGAGAAGGGGCTGCCGTGTGACGAGCGAGACGTCAGCCTGCCCCTCACAGAGCACAAAGAGCCTTGGTTTATGCGTCTCAACCTCGGAGAAGAAGTGCCAGTCGTCATCCATTGCGACAACATCATCAGCGATTATAACCAGATTGTCGACTACATCGAAAACAATTTTGTTGGAGGTAAGGCGACCGATAACTCAGATCTCTCTACACTCTATGATGTGATTGAGGGTTTGGCTTAAAACCTTGAGTATGATGTTGTGTCTCCAACATGGTCGGTTAAGGAGATAGAAGTATCCTCAAATTACAGAAAACAATGGGTCCCAGGGGTGCAAA
Source organism: Spea multiplicata (assembly GCA_009364415.1). Lineage (NCBI taxonomy): Eukaryota > Metazoa > Chordata > Amphibia > Anura > Pelobatidae > Spea > Spea multiplicata. The sequence continues at coordinate 7,598,210 of VKOC01000010.1, forward strand.
CTTGCTCTGCCCCCCCCGTGACCCTACAAAATTAGAGAAAAAAGAGGCTTGTCCCATAATTTACATTGTTAATTCCGAATAGAACGTTCATGTTAGCCAATCTCATTTCAGATACCTCTTTGAGACACAGCTGGGTGAAAGCATCCGTTTGATGAACCTTTTGATTTTCTGTTGTGTTTCTTTGAAAATGGTTCTTTTGTAAGAATCTTATTTCCCCTTTTTTCTTCCGTCATGCCATCTGGGAGCTACCAGCTGTTGGGACCGGTAGAAACCTAAATTATAGCCGCCTTTAGGCTTCACTGGCGGTTTGCTGCTTGTCAATGAACGCCGTAGGATATAAACATCTTTAAACTGCACTGGGAGAATCTGCTTTACTTACAAATAAAACACATAAAAAATGTGATTAGTTTTATAGTTGTCATTGTTGACCAAGCCCAGTCAACTGTAGCCCTCTGGCAGCTGGTGGACTAAAACGTTTAATCCCCCTCAGCTAGATGTGTTTGGCCACTGAAGAGCCAAGTGTTGGTTTCTTTGGTTTATTAGGTTTACTTTCCATTATATAGCCTTATTTGAGCCAAATCTTGCCTTTGTATGGTTCCAGCTAGCCTTTTCCTTCAAGCTTGGTCCTTGTTTTGGTTGGACCTCCTCTACTTGTCTCTTGTTCCAGGTAGTTGTCCACCAGCCCTGACTTTTGCTATTTTTAAAACTTCCCCCCAATAGCAAACAATATCCTTATTCTTATCAAGAAAAGTTTATAGAACTAAATTCATAGGGTAATGGCAACCAAGGTTTGGTCAAGACTCTGCTACTCATTGGAGATACATCTGAGTATTCAAGGCGCATCAATATCGAGTGTTCCTCATTTAAGACTCCATCTTCACTTCTAATAAGTTTTCCTCGATCCAGGGCCTGTCTTCACCCGTTAAGTTGCAATTCCCGGTCATTCCTTACAACTAAATGTCTCAGTAAGTTCAGCTTTAAATGCCTAGACTCTTACAACGAAAAAGGAGAAATTGCCTTCCACTAATTATACGCTTATCTGCTTGATTACCGCGGATCAGTTTCGTAATGATTACCTCTGTTGTTTATCGGAGTTATTTGTGGATGTTGACTTGGCTTCCGAACGTGTCTGATGACTTGCCAAGGCTGCAACAGTGAGGCTGTAGTTAAAATATCTCAAAATAAAACATCAAGGTAGTGATTACTAAAGCTTCTTACTTTATATTTACTCAAGAACCAAAAGTTTTGGGCAGAAGGAGGGTGCCGCCATATTGGGTTCTTGTTGACTGGACATAGATACTAGGGATGGAAGGTCTTGGGATCATTTTGGAGCGTCATGTCCCCGTAATGCATCCCCGGCATGTTATATCTTCAACCTAAGAGTCGGAGGGATAATCATATCCGCAGGGGAACGTTGCACTTGATACTTCTAGCATAGGACATGGAAACCTGTAGAGCACTAATAAAAAATAACGTCTATGTCTATCTAGTCTTCATATACCAACAAATTGACTAAAAGGTTGTCAAGATCCTCTTTAGGTTGCAGAATGTATTTTATCCCCCACCAGAGAATACCCCGTATAAAATTGCCAGAAATGTTAATTTTTGTCATCCCACACATTATTAAATGTAATTAATTTATTTTTATAGGTGTATTATTTTTGCCAACTTTACCGTACTTGATTAAGATTGCGGGTGGGAGATGCAATATGTTGGTTTACTCATCCAATGAGGCGGTGCCTTTCTGCCACCCACTTGTAGCGTGATGGCGCCAGTTACAACAGTCATATCCTTCTTTCATGCCGCTCAAAGACTGATCTCACTTTAACCTTCAGAAAACTTTGACGTTTGATTTCTGACCTTCTTAGGGTAATGGAGCAGCCGGCTTCGTCGCCATGAACAAAAAAAGATGTCCTAAGCAATGTTTGAACTTAAACAAATATTAATATCCTATTTCCAGTAAATTTTCTTGGCTTTTAAGGAAAGTATTACAATCTGCTACATTTGTAGCAATGCTGTTGGTTTACGCACCAGGAGATACCGTCAGGTTGGAATCCATTAGTGGTTCAGGGACTGGCATCAATGTATTGACTTCAGCTCCTTCTCCTAACCAACGTACCTCTACAGATCGTCAGCTTTCCAGCCAGCGCGCAAGCTCGGCCAAAGGGATGAGTCTTTTAGCCGCCAACAAATACACAGCAAAAGGAGCACCCTATGCTCCAACCTATTTAATAGGCAAAGAATTGGCAGTCACCAAATCCCACCGCGTGGAAAGCCAAAGTACTTGACTACATCTTGGTCCAGTCTCACCCTGTTTTTTAGGACAAACTGGTTGTTGTACAGATTATTAATAGATTTTATTTATATTTATTTCTGTAGCTCCATTAGAACCCTAAATTAAAAATATGCAAATTAACAGTAGCATGAACAAACGTGAGACGTACTGGTTTAGAAGAAGAGCCCCTCAACCAGCCTTCCCTGACATTTCTCCTTCAACCTCTTAACATATTATGTGGACCCGTTTGACAATTATGTTTTTGTTTTATTATTATTTCACCTCCAGAACTTATTCCGCAGCTGATACCTGAAGCCGGAAGCCTTCTCCACACAAGAGTTCTACAATATAGAGACATCTTGGAGAATCTACCGATGGATGCCTACACTCACGGATGTATTCTACACCCAGAACTTACAACGGATTCTATGATCCCAAAGTACGCCACCGCTGAGATCCGCCGTAAGTGGCCACGTTATCTGGCTACATTTTGCTAAGTCAACAAGTGGGAAAAGACGGCCATTTAAAGTCCTTTTGCCAGGTATCAATAGCAGGTCCATCAAAGTTCTAGCTATAAACACTTGGGTCAGTCATTAAGTAGATAACATAGTTCCCCTAAAGGGATAAAGAAATAAGTTTGCATCTCACAGATAACCCCCCCTCCTCTAACATGTGCCACAAAGCCATAATATCTGTAGGATGCATATTCTTTTTCTGTGAAAAGTTCACTTTAAGTTGAATAAGAACAAGGTCCACTCCTTTGCCAATTAATCCTCAGGACATTTGGAAAACGGATCAACAGAATTCATGAAGTTTGATCAGGACGAACCTCAGCTAACAGAACCGTACCTTTCCAAGCAGAAGAAGCTCATGGTAAGATGCCGATGGCGCCATATTGATTTTTATCTGTTGACCAAACAAGTCTTCCAGCTTAGCCAAACTTGACTAATATACCTTGTATAATTCAGTGCATTTAATTCAGGCTAGCGAAGGGCTTCTAAAATGGTAAAAGGTTTACAGAATTTAAATTCTGAGAAATGGCTTGGAGGAGAGCTGGTGTGCGACATCATTCACCGGCTCCATCGCTTATTGGGAATAGCAAGAGACACTTATGAGTCACTTCTTTGCCTACTAGACCTTCAGAGATGGTCCATCTTCTCGTGAAATGTATGTTCAGCTACAAGCTCACAATCGCGCAAGTAAGAATAAGCTGCTTAGATCCTTCTCTCTCTCTTTTTTTTTTTTAAGGATAAAATCTTGGAACATGATAATGTGAACTACTTAAAGAAAATTCTAATCGAGCTAGCCATGGTCTTAGACCAGATCGAGGCGGAGCTAGAAAAGAGGAAAATAGAATATGAAGGTAAGATCGAATTGAGGTTATATTGTATGTGTACGGTAAATATATATATATATATATAAAGTGACTTATGTACACAGAGCTTATATATTTTCTGGATGAAGAAGAGTATTTATCCAATCACACCTCAGATTTTTGGGTTCCTGATGATGGGCACCTAATATGATCAGAGAAAACCCCTGGAACCCTATTTAGAGGTGGTTTTAGTAAAGCGCAAGGTACGTTATGGTCTCTGTAGTCCGTACAGTAGTGATCTAGAAACAAAAAGGGTTTTAATTAGCTGTCTCTGTCATGGTCGGTGGTCCTGCTGCTTTGACATTTGATGGTAAAAATGAGCTCTTTCCCCCTGGCAGTTGATGCTTACATAGAGCTCTCCGTAGCAATTGATGTAATGCAGAGATCAGCCTCTCGCGCAGGTGAAAGTAACATAGCTCTTGAACTTGATGGTAACGAAGGGGTATGTTTCCCCGGCAGTTGGTTGCATTGCCGGAAGCCGTTTCTTGTGCTCTGTTACCCTATCTGATGGGACTATAGAGGTCTATTGGGCAGGTTCTTGGTCATAATGGAACTCCCATCTCCCTTGTATCTGACGGTGATGCAGCGTCTACGATTCAATAAACGGTGCATGAATAAAGGGTGAGAAAGCACCAACATGAAGATTATCTCAATTTCTCTCTTATTTCTTGAAATTTCTTTCTACATTCCATAGTAACCAGAGACTGGGAGGCTTTCCTGGACTTAATTTGACACCATGGTGTCAAAAGCTCTCATGATGACCAAACCATGACCCCTCTGAAAGACTGAGATTCCAAAATGTAATTAAGAACGGGATAGAATTTTAAACTAAGAAGTCAATTATACTACAATTAACATAATAAAAAAACAACTATTCCTACTATGAATTCCACGGTCCTTGAAGCCATCACTCGCCATGTATTATTGAGCAGCCATATCGCTTCCATGTATAAAGAAATGCTGGCTTCCCGTCCTTTTGCTTTTATCCCAGATTATCACCGTCCTCAATGTGCTCCAAAGCTATCAGGAAGTATGAATAATTTATCTGACCTTTGCCGAGTCTCCCAAGGAACCTCCTAGCGCTAGATTTTCATAGGGTTTATCCAGCAATCAACAAAACCAGATATGTTATAAACATAGGAGCTGTCTGTCTATCCCAGGGGCGTCCAACCTGCGGCCCTCCAGCTGCTGCAGGACTACATCTCCCCCATAATGCTCTTTCAGCTAAGGGGCTGCCTGAGGAGGATGGGAGATGTAGTCCTGCAGCAGCTGGAGGGCCGCAGGTTGGACACCCCCGGTCTATCCTGTTCATAAATATTGGGACAGGGTCAGGCAACCAGAAATCCTAACCGTCTCTCGATAAACGGTCGGCGGACAACGCACTCAATGCATGTTATCCGATTCATTCCCTAAAAGGCATACCTTTGGCACCTGACCACACCCACTCCCCACCCACTTCCTGCCTACTCCCCACCCAGAGAAGGTCATCCGGAGCTAGCCCTGCCCCTTTACAAAGCCCCACCCCCCAAAAAAAAAGAGGTACAACTTCAGGTAGCCTACCCTGGGAAATTCCCATTTATGCCCAAAGGAAAACCCATAAAGAAGCATAGAAAGGATCCAGCTCATACGAATAAAACCCGGCAAAGGAGGGACTCTCACAGGGCTTTAATGAAGCAAAACCAAAAGATGGTTAATTAAATACAAAAGGAATAGACTTTTTGCGTGGCCTGTAATATCGACAATATCAAAACAAAGGAGACCCCCAAAAAAGAGGACGACGGGTGCTTCTTTTAGCAACCAGCTGGGAGCCCGACCTTATGCTCCCTAAACACAACCTTGAATTATACTCGTTACGTGCAACAAATACACAAATTAAATTGTCTCACGAGTGCCAATGTCTAATAGGTATATTTTTCTTGCCCACCTAGGTAAAAAATGTGAGCTCTGGCTCTGCGGACACGTCTTCACCTTAGCCGACATTCTGCTGGGCGCCACTCTGCATCGGCTTAAGTTTCTCGGACTTTCCAAAAAATACTGGGAAGATGGAAACAGACCCAACATACAGTCCTTCTTCGAGAGAATACAGAAGAGATACGCATTCCGGAAAGTGCTGGGAGATATCCACACTACGCTCCTCTCGGCTGTTTTACCCAACGCGTTCCGACTCGTCAAACGAAAGCCGCCATCTTTTTTTGGGGCGTCTTTTCTCATGGGGTCATTGGGAGGGATGGGATATTTTGCTTACTGGTACCTCAAGAAAAAATATATCTAATGACCGTTTTAATTAAATTAGTTTGATGTGTCTGTGCGATGTGATAATATAAAACCTAGTTGTATAAATCAGAAGAAAAAAAAACAATTATCTTTGCTGGTATTATAAACATTCCACCTTAGAAAATTAGAACATATATTACAACAAAAATAATAAAAACTAAGAATTTTGTAGGTGAAACAAAGACTTTGCAGTAATTCTACGTAAATAAAAACTACTGCATTGGAAGAGGTGTTTAAATATTTGTCGGAATTTTTATTTCGAATCTGAATCAGTAAGGAAAAAAAATAAAATAATAATAATACATAAACATAAGCCATGACAGTTAAAAAAAATAAAAAAAATAATACATAAATAAAAAAAAAATATTACCCCCAGCCCCACAATTTATTTTGAGCTAAATAAAATAAAAAAGCACAGATAATATTTTATGTAAAAGCCGTAAATAATGGAAATTACACAGTACTGCATAGACTAGCGTTTTTGAAATTTTGTTGGTTTTTTTTGTTACAAAAAAAAAAAATCATTGAATTTATTTTTTACTTGAGCTGTTTTTAGAATGTACGAAACTTTTTTTTAACCTTTTTTGATGCCTTCGAAACAGCTCCGGTTATTGTCAAACATTTTGACCATCTGTCCAGTGGCTTGTATCACCGTTCACGGGGGCCCCCGACGCCCCCCCCCCTCCCCGCATTCTGTATTTGTGTAAAGGAACGGAGTTCTGGGATTCTCCCGGTTAACGTAGGATTGTCGATTTGTGTCGAACCGTTTGTGTACATTCTCATAAACAGTCACAGGGTCCAACACTTTCTTGTGCCTTTTGTATGTCGGAAAGAGCAAAAGAAACTCTAAGAAACGAAACTAGAAAGCCTTGCGGATCTTCAATAAAATTTTGTTGGAAAAAAAAAAAAAGCTTAGAGATTTACTTTTTTATCTATTTCTTTTGCATGTGAAAAAAAAATTGTAAATTAATGGAGTTTTTCCATCAAAAACCTAATGAGGCGTTACCTTCTATTTATTGGGCCAAGGGGCAGGTCTGGGCAAGACGGCACGAGAGGCTTGGCATCTACGGTCAGATGATGAGCTCAGTCGTAAAACACAAGGAGCTATGTTTATATCCCATGGCAAGGAAAAAAGTGTAAAATAAAAATTAAAAAAGTTACTTACCAGAACGAGTAATTTGAAGCATCTGCATTTAGAGAATTATTAATTTATCAAAAAAAAATATTACAGAACCAAGTCTATGTATTTCCAACTCTCTTTATTTGTTTGTTATTTTTTTCTGGATATAAAATACAAGAAAACAACTAACATAAAAACAATAGATTTAAATTTAACAAATCTAAAAAGGAATTAATTAAAAGAATAGTGCACAATATTGTCAAAGCGCACAAACGGCTTTATTTACTAAACGCAGGGTCGATTGCTTAAACCCCCAGACTTTACGCAGACTGAGCTGGCCCTGTACAATGTATAATTAATGTGGGGAGATTTCTTAACGTCATCTCACTTAACTATAGATTATACAGGGAGACCAGGGAGCTGCGATGTTCAATTTTCAATTTTAAACGCACAGTTTAGTAAACGCGCCCAATAGTTTTGGGTTTTTTTCTTCAAAATGGCAACAAGCATGTAGTGTTATAATGAACGGCGATGTTAATAAAACACGTCAATACTGTAATTGTGATACACATCCTACGTTAGAGGTATAGGGTCTCAATGGCGTTACTAACACAATAAAAAATATATTGCTTACATTAGCTTAAATCCAGGTTAATATAGTGTATTTTATACGCATCACCAAACTAACAGACGCCTGCGTTATAGTACCGCCAGCATTAGTGATAAAAGCTCTGCTTTATTATATAGCAGCCTCCAAAAGCTTTAAGCTGAACTTTTAAAGGTAACCTTTACAGCAGGCAAAGGACGGTGTTGCCAGAAAACACAGAACCGACAGCGGAGCACAACCCCGGTCCTCGAGGACCCCAAACAGGCCAGGGGTTCTGGAACGAGCATCTCAAATAAAATTCCATAAAATATTTGTTATCAGGGAAGAATCCATAAGTTGTGTGCAGCCCTGTTCCATGTCTCTCTCTTCTTGTTCCACATATTATATATCAGGCTCCATTGCTAGATTTCACAGCAAGCTCCACAATATATATATATAAATACACATATAATATACATACACGTTATATAATTTTATATATATATACGTATGCTTAAAAGTCACTTTTTGGTTCACTGTATCAACAAACTCTACTGCATTTCGATACAGAAATACCGCACCATATTTAAAGCAGCCATTGCAAATAAAAATTGATACTTTCTCCAACGGCACAAAGCTGTTCAAAAGTTTGGGGTCACTAAGCTGTTTTCATGGAAAACGAGGACATTTCTGGCTGTAACATCATTGCAAAAAGGGGTTTCTAACCATCAATTAGCCTTTTAAAACGTAAGTGATGGGAGCGATAAAGGGCCTCTGTAGGGCTAAGAAGAGATTCCATTAAAAAAAAATCAGCTTTACAGCTACAATAGTAATTTCCAACATTAACCCCGTCTGCGCTGGATTTCTGATCCCTTTCATGTTATTTTAAATGGACGGTTCTTTCAAGAATAAGGACATTTCTAAGTGACCCCAAACTTTTGAACAGGTAGGGCACATATACATTTGCTAGGCTTTAGCCTCTTAACGAGCTGCGGCTTTCTGTCAAGTTTGAGAGTCTCTTTAGGACTCGGTTAAACTGGCTTTCCCATCACTCAGCCTCAGAAGGTCAGTTCATTAAAGGTAAATTACTAAAATAGCCTCGGAAAGAATTATTGATCAAAACGGACATTTAAAGTTAAAGAACTATAAAAGAAAATTAGTTATAGCAACCCGCAGAGGGAAGGCAGCTTCCCTTCGTGACATCAATACCTCTAGCATTATATATTCCCGATACAGAATATAATCATCTACATAACAGCTTATAAAACTGCTTTATGTTCTTCTGATGAATGTAAAGCCGGTTTAAGACACTGCTGTTGGCAACGGTTTAAAAATTTGATACAACCGACATTTGTTCAAATATGGTAATTTCCCACCCAAAATAAAATTACAAAAATAATTTAAATGTTGAATTTAAAGTGTAGCGAGGTATTAAAAGTTAGTTGTGGTAGCCCCACGGCTTTGCTTTGTAAGATGTTCTTCTCGGGGGTAGCCCAGGAGACAAAGGCTGCAGGTACCACCACCTGTAGGTCACGAGCCACCCCGTTATACCAAACGCCGTTCCGAGTAACTTCTGCCAGATATCGTGGAAATAGATGGCAGTGCAGAAAAACATCCAAACCCAGATTATGGTCAGAGACCCCAAAGCCACAAACAAAACGTTTATAGCCGTTTTCTGCCAGTGGCGTTCCAGGCGGTCGTCGTGGATAACGGAGGTTTCTTCCAAAATCATTAACACGCAATAAGGCAGTAAAAAGCAGTGGCCGGATATGTCAAAGCCATGCCAGTACCCGCCGTTTAGTTTACAGTCGCTTCTGTTGGAGTGCTGACTTTTGAGCTCCGACAGGGCTTCCGAGTCATAGCAGCTTCCGGTGATGTGTTCGACGTATAGGAAAAAGCTCGTGCAGAGGTACCAGACCGCCGTCCCCACCAGCAAGGAGCTCAGCCGACGTAGCACCAATGTTACGCTTTGGGACAGCGCGTAGTTTGTCAGCGCGATAAAAGGCAGAAGAAGGCAGAATGTCCAACCCCAGGAAAGCTTCACAAAATACCTGAAAAGGAAGAGGAAACAAGGTGCGTTATTGCAAGAAAACAAGGGATCGGACATTTCAAGGTAAGATTTGTTGGGCCAGGAGCATACATTTCAAAATAAGTTTATTTCTTTAAAGTTTGAGGTCACTTAGAAAGGTCCTTGTTTTTGAAAGAAAAGCACTCCATTAAAATGAAACATGAAGTGGATGGGAAATCCAGCACAGACGGGGTTAATGTAGTAAATAACTATTGCAGCTGGAAACAGCTGATTTTTTAATGGAATCTTTTCATAGGCGTACAGAGGCCCTTTATCACTCCCATCACTCCTGTGTTCCAATGGCCCTTTATCACCCCATCACCCTGTGTTCCACGGTCTTTATCACTCCTGTGTCTTGAATGCCCTTTATCACCCCATCAATTGTGTTCCAATGGCCCTTTATCACTCCCATCACTCCTGTGTCCCAATGGCCCTTTATCACCCCATCACCCCAGTCCCAATGGCCCTTATCACTCATCACTGTTGTGTCCAAATGGCCCTTTATATCACCCCATCACCTATGTTCAACGCCCTTATCACTCCCATCACCCTGGCTTCCAACGGCCCTTTATCACCCCATCAATTGTAGCTTCAATGGCACGCTGTGTTCGGCTGATCCAAGTTTAAGTTTAAAACCTTTTGCAATTGGGTTACTTCTATGAAGTTATATATATATATATATATATATATTGCAACATAAGTAATGTATCATAATACATACTATAAATAAAAATAACTAACTATGGAAATTTGGCTTTATATTATATTTACTTGTTTTGAAGGTCTGGAAAATATACAAAATCTAGAATTCGCCACTTCACATTTATAATAGCTTTTTACATCTATAATAAACACTATATGCCGTATAATATGTCACAGAATGAACTATAAGGAGATGGAGAAAAACACGTAAAAAAAAAAAAAAGATTATAGCAAAAATAATGATGTCATTAATAAGAAGACCAGAGAGAGCGCTGTGTGCCCGAGAGACGGACAGAGAGACGGACAGAGAGACGGCCCGAGTGACGGGCACAGCTGCTGACGCCTCGGCAGTAAGGTGACCGCCCTCACCCAAGGCTCCCCCACTCACACGTTGAGGACGTTCCGCTTGTTATTGAGGTAAGTGTCCGGTAGCGGCCACAGCTCCTTCACGAGCGAGCCGCCCACTAGCACGCACGCCAGCACCGCCGCGAAGTGACGGCGGACGGTCTCATTCAGAAACCGTCTCCTGAGCAGCAGAGCGCATCTCTCCACCAGCTCCATGCTGCGACCCCGGAAGCGACCGTGTGACCCGAGGCGACACTAGCGCGCAAGAAGCTCCGCCAATCACAGTCAAGGACGCATGGGATTGACTTTTTTTTTGAAGTACCTTTATTGACAGTAAACAATTACAGATTAATACACTGGCTGGTTAAATGACTGAGGTGGGTGGTTATGTGATGTAGGCGCCTTAGTTTTGAAGGGAGTGGCAAGAGGCGTGGTTTATCAATGTATCAAATGTATGTCAAATGGGAGCTATTTAGGCAACTGAGTGAAATAATGAATTTTATTTACAAATATTATTGTATAAACATGTTTCCTGCTGTTTCTATACACATTATCGGGGCTTTTAGGGCCGTAGAACCCTCCGATCCCCTCATACCCAGCAAACATTCCGAGCTCCTAGAAAAGAGGGGCATCAGGGGAGGTAAAACACACCTATACTATAACTATAGGGGTGAGATTAGGGTTAGTGGCACCTGGGTGGCACCTGGGTGCCCCCCCCACTACCAAACCCAGACAAGCTCTCATAACATATTCTAACACCCATACACTCACCCCTGCATAACACACACATACTCACCCTGCACCACCATGCAGCATACACACACACACCCTGCACCACACACACTCACCCTGCACCATACACACATTCACCCTGACCCACACACACTCAACCCTGCACCATAACACACTATTCACCCCTCACCAACACACACTCACGCTCACCATACACACACTCACGCTTGCCACCATACACCACACTTCACGCTGCACCATACACCACTCACGCAGCCCATACCACACTCACCCTGCACCATACACACACTCACCTGACCATACACACCACTCACCCTGCACCCATACACACACCACACCCTGCACCACACACACTCACCCTGCACCATACACACATTCACCCCTGCCCCACCATACACAAACATTCACCCCTGCAACCCATACACACACTCACGCTGCACCATAACACACACTCACGCTGCACCAAACACACACACGCTGCACCAACACACCCACTCCACCCTGCACCATACACACACTCACCCTGCACCATATCACACACTCACCCTGCACCATACACACACACACCCTGGCACCACACACACTCACCCTGCACCATACACACATCACCCCGTGCACCATAACACATCACCCCTGCACCATAGCACACACTCACGCTGCACCCATACACACACTCACCATTGCACCATTACAGCACACTCACCCTGCACCAC
>VKOC01000010.1:7612888-7658049 GCA_009364415.1 Spea multiplicata
GGCTTGGAAGCAGCTATAGGAAGATGAAAACAATGTACAATCCTCCTTTATAGTCCAAAACAAAAATCAGCGATCTGGGACTTCCTGTTGGTTCTGAGGACACTATGACATCATGCATTCAACAGGAAGCTGGGTCTTTGAACTTTGTTGCCCTTTATATGTAATATTAGAGAAGGTAGCTCCAGCAATTGGTTGAAAAATGAAGTCATTTCAAAGCATTCCTTCTTTTAAAAACATTACTTTACTTTACATTTGATGTCTACTTCAGCAATTGCCTCTCCAAGCACATGAAAAAAGACGGGTAATTAGACCTGGTCCTTGTGACGTAATAAGCCTTATAATATACGAAAAGAGCTAACACTCTTTTTTTTAAGCAAATTAATGATTTTTCTTTTCTCTTTTTTTGTATTTTTTTTCAAAAGTCATGCATGTGAATTGGGACAAAAAATGGCTGCCCAGAGGCAGAAATGAAACGATCCACGACGATGATGTCTTAAAACCAGATACTGGGCTAAAATACGGGCCCGTTTGTTTTTATTTATTTATTTTTATTACCGCATGTCAACTGGGATTAGCGTAAACGCTTGCCCTCTGAGCGGTCAATAAAAATGCGTAGTGGATTATCTAAGAGATCCAAATATTGAGCCATCAGGGGTAGCGCCGAAGCTGCTCCGCTCAGTCTCATTAAAAAAAAAAAAGGATTTAAAACTTCCACGTAATCATTATTATACTCGTTACGCGCTTATAAAACCATCCCACGGCTGTCTGGCCATGTTCGATCACGCATCGCGGGAGTCGTGTTATAATTAACCCCTTAATGACAAAGCCCGTACATGTACGGCCTCAAAATGCATTGTTTTCAATGGGTTTGGGAACCGCCCGTTGTCCTTAAGGGGTTAAATGTGTGTCTGCAATGGCCAACACAGAAGCACTTCGTGAGGGACACCCTCGAGGTATTTTCACAGCCAAGCAGAGCAGGATTTCTCTCGTTGCAGCCAAGTCACGTACAATTTTGTTCTCTGCTTCGATTCCAGCTACCCCTAACACGTCTAAGCGTGCGCCGAGCCGCCGACGAAATTGGAAAGCTAAGCAGCTGGCGTTATCCATCGTCCGCTGTGAGCATCGCGCGGCTTAGGGGGACTTTCATGTGGATCCCACTGTGTGTTGATATTTGAAATTATTCACAATGTTACCGGGAAAGAACTTAATTACAGCTACTTTATTTTAGATAATGGCTGCAGCGGTGGAATAGCTGCTTCCAGTCTGGCAGGGGAAGTTCCGCTTTCTTTTAGCATATGGGTAAAGTAGATGTCGGCTGGACGGATTACTATAATAAACGCAGCAGAGTTGGAAAAAAATATATAAAGGATGATTAATTTTGTTGTGCAATTGTTTGTTGTTGTGTATTTGCATCCATTATGAACAGATCCTATTGTGTGCCGGGTGACTGTATTGCGAAATGTTAGAGCGTTTGGCTTTGAGGGATTTGGAGCAGTATGGAAGATGTCCAAAGGCACTTTAAGGCGTAGAGTAACCTTAAATTTCCATGGGGTCCTTACTGTGGAGCGCCTGGAGATGACGTCATAGAATGGCGCTCTAAGTCTCTAAGGTGTGCGGCGCCTATGGAGTCTATAGAGGCTGTGTTGGATTGGCATAGCCGCCATAGTGTAAAGGGGCTGGTTGGGTGATCAGAGAGCCATTGAGGAACAGCACGGCGCAGGGGTAGACCAGCCAGAAATGGTGGTCTGCCCCTGGGCTTTGTGGCAGTGGGACTGCCACCATCTGGACCTGCCGTCCTAGGACTAGTGGACCTAGGCCAGGATATTTCGCTGGGTCCCTGGCAAGGAATTCGAGCGGTCTTCGGCCATAATTATTGCCATGTGTCTATTCTATGTGCTCTTCTAAACCCAATCAAATATTTAGATGACATGTAATATCAATAATTGGTCTATGATTGAATATAAACTTATATAGCACAGAGCATACTATGTTTATACAATAAAATAATTAAAGTATATCATTTCCATGCAAATGTTAGCATAAGAGTACAAAAATAATCGCACCTCCACCCATGATATGGCAAATTACATGTTTTTGGGGAAGCCAAGCCGTTTAAATCTTTCGTGCTGAGACGACTAAATGAAACAATTTGGAAAATGTCAAACAATCCACAGAAAATACATATTTACGTTATTTAGGTCGCTGTTGTAAAAGCCACAGGGCCCTGATTTGAAATAGAGCAGCGTTCGGCAAAGCAGGCGTGAGCGTTTTCCCGCCGAAAGAATAGGAGACGGCGGTGAATGGAGTCTGCAGATCTATCCCGATACATCTGTGAAAAATAAAATCACCACGCACAATGGCTTTATATCAAATCCGAGGAGAACCTGTCAAAATAGAAACTTTCTACTCAAAAAAAGATGGTAAAACATTTTGTCAGCTGATCTGGGCGCAGGCTTTAAATGCGATGAATACAGTTTATTTTTCTGCAAGTATCATTTTACATGAGCGATAAGAAGGGTGGCTTAATAAATTTAAAAAATGGACAATTAAGCATTTGTGAAGTCTAATTAAATGTAATTTACACGAATCGGCATTTTCTATTGGCAAGAATTAAAAAAATATGGCATGCAGGATATAGTTAACGACGGTCTATCGCAACAGAGATCCAAGGACAAGAAGATATTGTTCTAAACCCACACCATTTAAATGTTCAGGCATTTGTCCCCCCCTACCCCCTAATGACCCTCCTCTGCCACTGGTCACACCACAAAAAAAAAAGAAAATAACTGAAAAAAAAGAAACAATGAGAGAAAACCTAAATAAATAAATGAGTTAATTATAAAAGTGTCATGATGTCACTATGACATAGTGATCAGAGCAATGAGGAGACCATAGATTTATTTCGTCTTGCTATAATAGGTATATGTATGCGTATAAACCGTCCGGCGTCTCTATGTTTAAAGAACTAGTTCTAATGAGAATATTGAGGCATCATCATGGTCTCCTTATCCCCCTTACAGGTAACCAAGATGTTGGCTGTTGTCGTTATCCTATTTGCCCTCCTCTGGATGCCGTATCGTACGCTCGTGGTGGTAAACTCTTTCATGGACCCTCCCTACCTGAACGTTTGGTTCTTGCTCTTCTGTAGAATGTGCATCTATCTTAACAGCGCCATCAACCCCATCATATACAACCTGATGTCCCAGAAGTTCCGAGCGGCCTTCAAAAACCTCTGCAAGTGCGAGCAGAAAAGGACAGAGAAGGCGGCCAACTACAACGTCCCGGTGTACTACAGCGTGATGAAAGACAGTTCTCACGAGAGCCCGGATCATGACCTCACAGTCCAAGAGGATCTCAATGGATTCCCGTCCAAAAAAGTCAACTTTACAGAAAAATCCATAGATACCACCAGAACATATAGTGTTGCATGATACCTCCGACGCTGTCCTACCATGGGTATTTTAATCGTCAACGTTATGTATTCGAAATGATGTTGTACAAATGTTTAAAAAAAATATTGCCTGAATGGGGAGGGAATGTAAATAAGCAAAAAAAATCTTCTAAAGATCTTTCATATGTGCCAGATTTATACACTGTCTCGCTCTCCGATGTCTCGCTATGGTAGGGATACGTAGATTTCCGGTGATGCCACCGCGGGTTTCGGCAAACGATACATCCACTTTTAACGTGAACCGTCGTTCGTTACTACAGTGTTGTGAAAAACTTCTCGAAAACTTTCAAGAGTCGATTCAGGAAGCTCTTTCTTCTATCTGTATATTATGTAAGAAGAAACTTGAAGATACTTGTCAGACCTATAATATATTAATTTCTGGGAAAAAATGGGTTAATTAAAAAAAAATAAAAGTTGTTTTGGTAAAATTACTATTTTCTGTTGAGTAAAGAAGATTTTTACAAAAAAAAAGTCCATAGAAATTCCGACTACAAAGTTAAAGGAACAGAAAATGAAACGTTTTGGGGTCTATGTACCATTTGCTCCATAATTAATAGGGGTTTTTTTTTCTACCGTTGAATTAACATAAAACGCTAATTTAAGGAGTCACTAATTTTTTTATTTAATGTTTGCTTCTTCAGTAGCAGCTAAGAAACAGCTCGGGGGTTGTAGTGCAGAGTAAGTGAATTTTTTTAAGTTGATTTTTATTTTTTAATGGCACTTTTACCTATAAAAAACCTGTGAGAAACAGTTTACACAACATTCATATAGTGAAACAAATTGATTTAATTCCTATTTTAGAGCATTTTACTAGATGTATAGTGAGAATGAAAAAATGTACGTTGTTTTGTTTTATTTTATTTTATTAATATTGGGGCAAAAAATGAATAATCTTTTTTTTTTTGGGAAATCAGATTTACCAATTATTTTATTTAAATTAAAATTTTAAAATACTATATAATTCCAGAGTTTTT
Source organism: Spea multiplicata (assembly GCA_009364415.1). Classification (NCBI taxonomy): domain Eukaryota; kingdom Metazoa; phylum Chordata; class Amphibia; order Anura; family Pelobatidae; genus Spea; species Spea multiplicata. Next base: position 7,617,314 of record VKOC01000010.1, read on the forward strand.
GCAAACTTCATTAAGCAGAAATTGGGTCACATCTTTCAGGAGACACCGTTATCGCCTACGTTTGGTTGCTTCCCTTTCATTTTATTCTTTGTCGTAAGCGCCATTTTTTTTTACTGATAGAAGTGAGATTGAGAAGATGGAGTGCAGAGCGGTTTGTCTGAAATGTCAGCCCTGTGATAAATCTCCTCTGTGTTGTGTATTAATTCTAAGGCCGTCTTATTGGTGAAATTGAATTCCGTGTCAAGGACCCAGACAAACTATTCCTGCGTTTATTGTCCAAGCCCATTAGGAATGGACAGTTGGCTTCATCCATCTATCGCAGCCAGGTGTATATATTTCACTAGTGCTAGAACGTTCTTTTTAAACATATATTTAGAACATATCTTTAGAACATATCTTCTGAACATATCTTCCAGGGACTCCATTGGAGGCGAGTTTAAGGGGCAGAAACGGCCATGGCATGGATTGACACAGCTTATGTTTGCTTCGTTGACTTAGATCTAAGCACCATTACTGCTTTTGGCTATTGAGGAACAACCGATTATTAACATTTTCTCTAACATATTCCGCTATGTAATTTGTTGGCGCTTTATAAATAAAAGGTAATAATAATAATAATAATAATAATACAACAGGAGTTGAGGAACCTGCCCATGAGCTTCATGCCACTTTCATAAGACGTTCCTAGAAAGAATGGTGGGCTTAGGAGGGCTTGTGAGCTTACATTCTAAAAGGAATTCTATGGATAATTAATACGAAAGGGAAATGGACACATAGGCATAGTCCTAGCGGAGTCCTGTCCGTAGTGAGAATGGCATGGATTCCCAGGCGAGGGGACCATTATCACCAAAAAGCAGAATAGTTTACCATCTCTGACTAATATTTGAATTTTTTAAAATTATTTGAAGGCATTTAGATCCATGGCATCTGGAAACAATAAAACAAAGAAAAAAAAACATAATAAAAGCAAGTATTTTTTTTTCAAAAACTTGAAGAAAGTGCCTATTGTTTAAAGTGGTTTTGACCAATCATGCCAAGAATAAATCACTAGATATTCGAAAAAAAATCAGGAAAAAAGCCTCCTTAGCCTTGAAATTCTAAAATAAATTCTGCAGCTGCTTTGAGCTTTAAATCCATTCAAAACGATTTCGTTTTACGTCAAACGCATTTCGCGCGGCCACCTTAACAATGGACCATAAATCAGCCAATGCATTAGAGTCCATTAGAGGGAACGGTAATTCATTCACGGGATAATACATTTTGTTAACGATCTTGGATAAAATGCATTTAGCTATAACCTAACATGTGTAACACTGCGTTGTAATGAGCCATGCACATATAACTACAAATGAACGCAGTTGGATGCGTTCGAGGGAGAATTGCTTAAAGGGACACTCCAGTGACCCCAGACAGCCTCCTAAAAAAAAGAATACTTATTAAAGTACCAAGAATTTTAATAGAATTCTTTAAATATGCCAAAAAAAAATTCCGTAGGGAGAAGCTGCAGGTGCAGAGCTGCAGTAGAACGTCTTCTACATGGTCCACCATTTCCCTCCAATGGTTGGCTGTCTGAACAGCCAATCAGTGCCAGGAAAGCACTGTGTTTTCGTATGGGGGGATCTAATTAGAACCCAATGGAGGGTGTTCATGAAGATTTTAAAGGAATTATTATATGCATTAACATTTATATGATGGCCCGAGTGTCCCTTTAACAGAGCTGACCCAAGGACTCGAGCACATTTTCCCCCAGTGCTTCTTAGTTTGATATTTCGGACCTCGTTCCACTGACCGTAAAATCTAAATTTTGTGGACAATTTGAATAAAACTGTTACATGGCAGGGTATCACTTCTTTCTAACGACTTTCAAGGTTATATTCGGCGTTAAACCTATGTAAATTAATATTTTATGTGGCTTTGTATCTGCTTTACATATATGCTAATTTCTAAATTCTCATTTGGGGTCGATCAGGTCATTTTGGTAAGGTTATTGCCATCTTCATTGCATCCTATCTAATCTCTGCCTCGTATTAAATAATAATTTTATTGCATGTGCGTCTTCATCCCCACAGAATCCATTATTGATCAAAGAGGATTTATGTTAAATGTAACCAAAAGAAGCGGCTTCTTGCTTTTGTATGCGTATTACGTCTTATCTCTGTTTCTTAATAAAATCAATGCTGTCTAAGCATATGGTGAAGTTGTTTCTTTTCTTGATGTTGGGTTTGCGGTCCAAGACACAGCTGGTAGAACGTCTTTTATAACTCCCTAAAAAGATTAATATTATCTACGTTACTGGCTGATGGGGAAAAAGTTAGATGGGCTTTCGAGGCACTGGAGAGTTAAACGGACTCTTCAAAAAGTTGGAGAGGACAACAAACTCCCCCAAACTAAGTATTGGCCTTATAATTAAGGGTTTTGTAGGGCATACGGGCCTCACCTGTATTATAGGGTTGGATGATGTCTCACCATTCCTACTTCTTAACTGTCTTGGCTTTTGACCTCACTTCCTGTTATGAGTGAGGAAACAGCTTCACTCTCACCCTATTGGTCAACAGAACCACAATAGCTACAGCCCTCCACAGAACTCTACGTTGACTTATATGAGATAGTTAGCTATGGCGTCTCCATGGAGGCGAGAATGTACACCATAAATGCTTGGATTAAAAACTTAGAAGCCATCTTGATTTATATGTCTATAGGCACAGCCACCTTGTCATAGAACTTGAAAGATTATTCCACCCCATTGAGCCGCTTCTTTGGCGTTCTGGATACTGAGAAGCACAGACAAATAATGGGTTAACTACTTGTAGCTGAGCTCAGCTCTTCTGAGATAAAATAGGCCTTTAATATTGAGACAAAAGACTTTTGTCTCAATATTAAAGGCCTATTTAAAAAAAAAAGATTTTTATTTTATTAAAAAAAAGATTTTAATATTTTAGTACTAAGTAAAAAATTATAATTAAAATGAAAAAAAAAAATGTAAATTAGCAACGGTTTTGATCCAATAATTTAATGATGCAATATGATAAAAGCTGTATGGCTATTTACCAGTCTTTACGGGCTAGACTGAATGTTGTCATTGACAAGGGTTCCTATTAAGTTTAATGCAAAGCAGGTTATGTCCCTAAATGTATAAAATTAGACCCGTATACTCAGCAAATATCGATACGTTAACCTGAAAAGGAAGAGCTGGGAAACGGATTAATACATTCTGACACCTCTAAATTAAAGTGTGGTTATTAATACGGTGCGCCTGTAGCCGACAGCTCCCAAGGTCAAATGATCAGGAGTAAAAATAATTGATCCAATTTACTTAACAACCTGGTTTTAAAAAAAAAAAAAAAAAAAAAAAAAAACTGTTTGGGTTTATGGATGAGAACTTGAATTTCTGATAGATGAGAATATATTCAAAAGCAACATATATAACTTTTATAATTATATGTTATAATTATTTTCCCGTTTGTCATTTTAATACTATAGGTATCACCAATTGATTGATAGAAAAATGTTAATTGTGTTTAAATGATGTGAATTGTCATATTTTGAGAATGATGAGACTATTGTATAAGTTTCAATAAGTTCAAGGAATTCCCTTCTATAGAATACTATTATTTTTTCATATTGTATCTTTTATTTTGGTTGAACAGACGTTCCAGATGACCCTGGATGCTCTGAATTCTCCGTGACCTCTTCATCTGGTAGCCTTCCTGGTGGTCAAAGATTCGGAAATCAGCAAGGTCACTGTCTTCTGATATTGGTGCCAATGGCTAGCTTGTTTCTCCCTACCGCTGCCTAATGTCTAATGTTTATTGGCCATCGCTTGCCTTGGTACCTAGCTTCTCATGGATGGGCAAGAATTAAGAGGAGAGCAAGAAGAGGTATCACCGTCCCTCTCACCATGTTAGATTGCAAACCTTATTGGCCCATGGACACCCTTTCTCTTAAGAGCGGGTACAAAAAGCTGCCAGGGTCCCACAATATCTAGAACATACTCTCTCCCACCTTACATGTATGACCCTTAATAAATACAACTTGATTTTCTATTTATTAATCAGGACTCTTGTCGGATCTTCCTTTCATTGGCCTTTGGCCTCTCAGAAGAGATCCAGTGTAGAACCTTGGGTCCTTTGGTTTCCATGCTAACATCTCACTGTTGGCATTCTCTCCGTGGAGAAAGCCTGTGATTATGGCATCCCATTATTTTCCTGCACAAAACAAGCTAAAATACACAGAATATCAAATAGCACCAGATGTTCTCTGACCAGAACAGCCATGACTGAATCATTAAAACAAAAAAAAGGCTTATAAACCAAAATATCTTCCCAAAACCATTCATTTCTCATTCAGACTCCCACAGGACCACCTGCTACAACAGACGACAAAACAGCACAGTTCACAGTAAGTAGAAGCCACGCTCAAGTTCTAAAGTAATAAATAACAAAAATAACCTTAATAACGTAAATTTATTTCCAAAACAAAAACTAAGATCTGCGTGACAAAAAAAATGAAGGCTGGGTGAAATAGATAAAAATGCTATTTGTGGCCAAAACATTAGAATCGTTTCATACCCAGTGCCGTATTTTGGCCTAGGGCAGCAGGTCGAGTGAGGCGGAAGCCCCTCTGCCACATAATAGGGAGTCTGATTGCCCTATTGGGTCAGTGAAAAAGGAGATCACTGTCCTCCATGGTTTCCTTCCATGCCATGTTTTTTTAAAAAGTGGGATATGACATCATACCTCGACGCCCAGTAGCAAGGAAACCGGCGAGGAGTGGAAGGCAGGCGGTGCTGACAACGGCAAAAAAAATGGAGGTATAACCTTCGTGTTCCCAGACTCTCAGAGTTTATTACTTGAAGTCTTTAAGTTCTGGAGTTGTATTAACCATAAAAATACCATAAACATTGATAGCGTAAATGTTTCCTTTCCATCCGTGGGAGATTTTTTGAGAATGAATAATTTATTTTTCAGTGTACAACAATGTTGTTAAAATACATTAAAGTCAAATTATTTTATCATTTTTATAACACCCATTGCGTTGTCTCATTCCTCAAATTGTTTTCTTCTCTTTATCCGTCGCCTGCTCTCGAGGGCATTTCCTTTGGAAAGTAAAATTCACAATTGTCCGCTTTATCCGTTTTCTACGTTCTGTCTGCCTTCGAGAAGCAGGAGGTCAGATCAATTTATGTCTGGCGTTCCGTGAACCTTTCATTATATCCGCATGGCACCGTACAGGGGCCTGTCTCTTCTTCTTTGCAATCCTCATATTCCAGATGGGAATTGCTACTTAGAAAAATATGAATTCTGCAGCCTGAAAGCGATGATAGGGAATATCCTTGGATCCCTGTATCCTAAGACATAATGAAACTTCTAGAATAATCGTACCAAATACAGTACGTCAATGGCAAATTATCGCTCATTAAACATCAATATATATAAAAAAAAGGATGGAATACAGAATAAAAGGGCAACATTATACAAGAAGAACTGAAATAGCTTAAATTCTAACCAATTTGAGTAGAAACCAATATGTGGTCTTTAGGAAGGGACTTCATTTTAACGGATCTCTTCTTCAAAGTAGTTGGAAGCTTAGTTTTCCTCTTAGACTCTTTTGGGCTTCAACTCATGATATTGGATATATTGAATAGGACCTCCAATGGAGGTCCCAAGTTCTTCAGAGTTCCTCCAGACTCTAATCTAGCCAAGCTAGGAAAAGGGTGAATGATTGGATGTAACCAGATCGAAACTGTCCATAAAACAAACCGGTCAAATCCAATTGGCCAGTTGGTGTCTATTTTTCGGTTATACAAACTATTTAATCACATAAGACACAAGGTGGCCCTCTAAAAGATACTTTTCTACTATCCCCACTTATTACAAATAAAAACTTTTATAACTGAATCTAGCATTTTAATATTCCTAATATTTGTAACACCCAAACCCAAATGGAAATATTGGGGGGGATTTTTGTGAAATTTTGAATCATTCAGAATTATTTTTTAGGGAATTCGTATTTTTCATGTCGCACAAAAGGATGCGATTGTTGGCATAGAAACAGTAAAAGGCTTTTTAAGTGTTTCTAAGTAATAAAACAGCCAGACCACTATGACAAATAACCATCCAAAAAGGATGCAATTAATCTTTTTAAACCTGATTTTTAGCCCCCAGTTCTAAATCAGAATTTCTCAGCTCTATTCAGAAGAATTCAACGAAGCGAAAACCGAAAGCCAAAAAACAATTCAAACAAGCAAACAAGCAAAAAAAAGGAAACATTTTATTTTTTCACTACATCTTTTCTGAAATTGACTTATACGCGGGGCTATTGAAAGCTATTTCTAAAGATAAAAAAAACAGATTATAAAAAAACTAAATAATACATCACATTAAGCTGTTCCGAGAACGCTCACGGAGAAAGCAAAATGTTGTAAATACAGACAATTGCTGTGTTTATATACGTGAATAATGTGCATACCAATAATTTGCACTCCAAGTGCACGCTGCAGCACCATTACAACCCGTTTGATTGAGACGTACACGTGTTTCATTTCTTAACCCCTTAATGACAAAGCCCGTACATGTACGGGGTCAAAATACATTGTTTTCAATGGGTTTAGGGACCGCGCCATTGTCCTTAAGGGGTTAAGAGTTCTATTATGTCGCGTCTTGCTTTGTGTGTTATTTTTTTCTTTCTTAATTATAGCCCCGGATTTTCAAAGACGGCGAAAGCCAGATCTCTATAGTATCACTAAGCCTCCGAGCTTAAACACTGGAGATAGGAGCGTTTGTTAAAATGACATTCTTTACCGCGGAATGGCTTGTCTATTGTCCTCAAGTGGAATGTATCTATTACAAATAATCTTCGTTAAAGTGCTATGTGAAATCCTGCGTCATGGGATATATATAAAGACAGGTGTTCTAGAGATAGAAAAAACCCCAAAACACATGTATATATATATTGATGCATCAAAATGATATATTCACGGGCCTCTTTTCGCCCAACATTGGGGAAGATCTCATGGGTACTTGCTTTCTAAACGTCGTATATCTAATGTTCTAAGTGGACTGGTATGTACATTGGACGATATTCACAATAAAATGCTTTACAATACCCGAGCATCTTGACTTTTCACATATACTTGTGTATTGGGTTGACCTGTGGGAGGACAACCTTGTTGCGCTCTAGGCGTCCATCTTGTTTTCATTGTAGCTATTTATATAATTTTTGGGTACCATCCTGTTTCTTTTTTTTAACTTAAAACTTAATTCTCAGTAAACTATTCTAGTTGCTCAGCGTGAAAGTCATTCACTACAAAAATACTCAAGATGCCTATGAGACAATTTTCTCAGAACCTTCTACAAAACAAAATGGCTGCCCCCAGTTTTTTTTTTACTTTGCTTTTAATAGATACTATGATTGCGACAGAACTTACAGATGGATAGTAACCTTTTTAAGGTCTAAAATATTCCTTTTTTTTGGTGCAAAAAATAATTATATTATTGTTATTTCAGAACTTTTCAGACATAAACTTGTTTTTAGAAAATCCCTCACTATTCAATTGAAGTTAATTCTTTTTGAGCCCCATAAGATATGGATAACAAAGGGATAAGGGTATACTTAGGGAATTATGGCGATAATATTCAGACGGGGCTAGGCATAGCTATTAAGTTCCACAAAAATCAATAAAACTTTCACTCTTTCCAATTGTAAATGTCACACTCTGCTGATTCCGGTAGATAACTCACTTACTGCTTAAGCGATATGGACATTTCCAAGATTACAAATCCTGCTGGGTCTTTAGTGAATTTAAGTGAACAGCAAATACTATTTGGCAGTATTTTGTTATAGGGGGGGGAAAGGTTGTGCTAAATGTACTACCATCTCCAGAAGAAGGAAATGACGACAACAGTAAACGATGCTACCCTTGGAAAGGAGCACATGGTAATCTTAAAAATATATATTTTTGAATTAGATATTCATTTGAATTGGCTGAATCTGGAATTCAATGACCATAAAGCTGGCCACCAACCATACAGACTGTTGAACTTTACTACATGAGTAATTTATATGTAAATGTGAGTACATGGTAACTTGGTACAGGGTAATCCATTCACGGATGTACTTAGCCCAGACTTAGTGGTTGGAAGATACGTGTATAGCTGCTATGGAGGTCCCTTGAAGATGGTCTGCCACGGGTTTCTTGTCAAAGTCAATGGGGATATAACTAGGCTCCACTTAGAAGAGATGAAAAGATCTTGTAGACCCATAGATTCGTTGAGGTCCACCTAAATTGTAACATTCATGGTAACATTACCCATCCAACTGACCATTAACTACACCTTATACTCAAGCATCCCCCAAAATCTTCCTGTGTGTGACCCTAAAGATCTTTTTAAAAATGTATTTTTGAGGTAAGAGCAGGTGACAAGAATCTAGGCAGAGGCACTTGGCATAACAATCCGGCTCTAGATGGCTCTAGACCAAGTGGTTGAGATGTGTCCACAACAACCCAAGACAAACTCCCCATTATTCCTCCAACCTCCGTCTTCCAGGTGGTCTGAACTAATTTTCATTGTATTTGGGTGTTTTGGCCTTTCTTAACTTGGTGAGTGTCAGATTTTAGTGGGACGATCCCTAAATACTTGAGAATCTCATAAGATTACTTTTTTTTCAGTTGAAAGCCCATGAATTCACTTTCCCGGAGAGAGCTATTCAAAGCTTCCATTCAACAAAAGCCACCCTACTGGGGCATTGTTACTTTATGTTCTCATGATACGCTTATCCCTTCGAAAGTACATTGTTATCTCAGCCGGCAGAACTATTTAGTGAAATGAGAAAAATTACCTGTCTGCATTACCTGCAGTGGAACCCATTCCAGCTATATATATGCCCATAGGGGTCCTACAGGAAGCACAGTCATAGTCTTGGTGATTAGAAATTAAGAACCTCGGGTCCTCCTGGAATATAAAAAATAACTAATCTCCTTATTGCTAGCTGGGAACCTATAAAAGAACAATTAACTGCTCACTTTCTCAAGAGCCTTGTAGACGAACCATCAACGCCCTTTTCAATTTAGGAGACCTGCGGAGTAAATCTCTTACCTGGAAGGGAGAAACATAAGGAGCAATGATTTCCTTCACCCATGCCAGAGAGACCCACAGAGTTCTGATTAGCCGTTCTCAGTTAGGGACAGAGGAATGCTGGGCTACGATAACCTATTTCGGGAACCATAGATCAACGAGCGAGAGTATAAGAAATCACTGTATTTGAGGATAAACAAGACCAGATGTAGGACAGTAAGATAAAGCCTTGGTGAATGTACTTGAGTGATAATAATACACTAAAGCGCTAAAACCATCTGTATCATACAATTGCAAACAGGATCCGACACGCTTTATGAATCTCAATTATCCCCCCCATGTACTGTTTTAATTAAAACATACATTATTGTGGTCAGAAAAACTGTCAGGTACAATAGTCCTAAGTTTTGTTGTCTTATAGATAGACCTTTAAACACGGGATATCGTCTACCATAATGACTTATCAAGGGTTCGGACTGGCGATGACGCTGGCGCTTTAAGGCCAGCGGCCATAATGTCTAAAACCTCTATTGTTTAAATGCCTGCCCTGGATGTTGTCACTATCTTTGTAAAAAAAATGACCTTTTTCTTATTTTTATATGAAATGGTTGATCCTAGGGGAAGTAATTTGTTTTGAGAAGAACAAATATTTGGCTTCTGCGTTTATAGCCCTTAGGGATGAATAAAAAATGTAACCGGTAACCTTTTCGCTCTGTTGATAAGAAGTAACCATGTTGCGTCCATGATAACGATCTGCAAAAAAAAAGAAATCATTTCATTTAGCGGGTCTGTTCCAATAATATATATATTTCCTGTTTCGGAATTTGAAAGAAAAATGATTCTTGATTTTATTATTTAAAAAAGGGGGTTAGTACATTTATTGACATTATATTGATGGAGACGCACAGAAATGTTCAACAGTAAGGATGGACAGTTAAGGTAATAAGGATAGAGTGATACCTTCAGAAACCATATTTTAGAACATTCAAATTTAAAGGTCCCCTTTTGGAGTTGTCTTGGCGTTGGTTTCACAAATACTTCTTGACTTTTCTACTTTTTGGAAAAATCTTCGATAGGATCACCAACTCCAGTAGTGGTGCAGAAACTTTGATCATTAACGTGGTGGTGTCACAAATTCAATCATCCTTAAAACACTTATGGAACGTCTCCTGATTGTTAAGGTTCTAAGGTTCAAATAATGGGTACAACCCCCTATTATTACTTAATGCTTTCTTGATTGAAAAAAAAGTACCCCACTGATGAGGCCAACAAAGGCCGAAACGTATGTCTGGGGTCTGTTGGTTCCTTCATGGAGGGGAAGTTTGCCTCGCATCTCGGTTCTGGACTGCCCTTGGGGTAGGATCAGACTGACATGTTGATGGAGATTTTTCCTCTGTAATGGCCTAAAATGGTCTAAAACCTGAGATGCTCCCAAGCTGGGACCCGCCGTAGGACCGGCTATGAAGAGGCTCTCCGTTCTTGGTTGAGCGTCTCTAACTTGTGTTGTACGATACTTTGGGCGAAAATTGTCACCAATCTCCAGCCCCCACAACTCTTAAAATTGTATAACTATATAAAATGTAACATTGAATAAAAATAACAAACTTATTAAATTGCCACCGCTCTGCGGTGGATTTCGTGCCTCCTAGAAACACCTTCGTGACAAATAAAAAACCTTTCAAATTATAACAATTAGTCCGTGTTCCACCTGGGTTGCAAACCTCAGTTAATAACAATATAACGGCAAGCCCAACGGAAGGTTTTTAATCTAAATTTACAAGTTTGACAGGGTATGGAGCTTATGGCAGAACAAATATTGGTTTCCAAGGAAATAAAAATAGCCTTTATTAAATTTGCAAGAAACATTATTGTGCAGATGATAAATATTTGTCCACCTGTAGGAATTAATTCCATGGTAAGTTTCTGGAAAATGTAAGAATTAAACAAACTTTTCTCAATATTTATTATTTTTTATATATCTAGCTGGTGTTCGAGAAAAAAAAAGAAGAAAAGTAATAAAAAATAGACAGTGGGCATCCTTGTATCCTCTGCTATTCGGTGTGCTCACTTGTGACATCATAGCCTGGCTATACATGAACCTACAGAGGTACAGATCTTCCCGCTACCCCATGAACCACCGAGTACAAAGATCGCACAACCGGAGAGAGTGGTCCACTGGATCACAGTGGTTGTCGGGCCCACCCCCAGTTGGCCGGTGGCCAGTAGGGCCGCTCCAGCAGCACATTGGGTCAGGAAGTGTGTGGCCACCGGCTGGATACACACGGCCACATGCTGCGGGAGTATAAAAATGTACAGTGCTACCATATGTATCCTTTGGTGGCCACACCTGCATCATATGGCAACTGGTCCAAGGGCTGCCTAGTCTTCCCCAGTCTGGCACTGGTGGTTGCTCACAGCCATAACCCGATACGCCTCCAATGATGTCTACTTTTTTTATTTTTTGTGAGCCCTGCTCACGAGAGGACATCTTGATTGCTCCTCGAAGCTAGAAAGACTTTTTTGGATTTAGAACATTATAAGCCATAGGCGTGATCAACCAACTACAGTACAGGGACACTACTGTTCAGGGATTAGAAATGTTCCTAATTGTTTATGTTACCAAGAAAATAATTGGGTAACATTTGTTCTGAAACACAGTTGCTTATTATTGATTGACGCAATTCAGATCCATACGCTGTTTATCTAAAGAACTATAGTTTGTAGACAGACAAGGTTAATGGATCCATCATTTCTTGATTTCTTTGAAGCTCAACGGTGGCTTCTAATTACAATGTTGCTCTCAATTGGAAATGTTTTTTAAGCGGATGAATTAGAATGAAGGATGAACAAAGGAATGAACGCCGAAATCTCAAGCTGAGTCACCATCAAACGGTTTTGAAAGATCTGTTGCGTGTCATGCCATGAGCTGTGTCCAATTATAGTTTCTATTGCATTTTTCTGGTGAAGAAGACAATAATTACACGGTGGAACCTGGTGGGAACCATTGAACTATGTATTTGTTGTTCTAGAGCAATGTTCAACTTTTAATGTGGATGACTCAAAGGATGGTGACTGTAGACAAAAGCCATTATGTAATGCATTAGATCAGTTCTTCATAAAGTTGTATCATTTTCATACGTTTCTTTATCGCATTGTGTGCGCCAGCACGTCCACCATGCATGATGGTATCGATTCACAAATCACCATGTGGGTAATCCTGGTCAAAGGGAAATATTGCATCCACATTTTATTGAAAAAGCACAGAATAGATCCAAGTGTTGCCTCAATGCTTGGTTTCTCTAAGGGCACCATTGGCTACACATGGAGCTACATGGATTCCTTCCTGAAAAGTTTTGACAGTGGCTCAGCACCACCCTAGGGCTGACACCCCCGCTGCACCCCACCACTTACTTCCACGGCTGCTGTCCTGTATGCTGAGTGCTGGGGTATGATGTCATATCCCTGCCCACTGCATTTTAAAGAAGCATGGTGTTGCGTAATATACCAGGCATTGTGCCCAATATTGTACATGGGCCGGTTACAACTTGCCCGCGGAGCAGTGACACACCAGGGAGCCTGATCTCCCAACAGGACAATCTGCCCCCTCTTATGCAGCAGAGGGGCGGCAACCCCCCCTTTTTTTTATAAAATATGTTTTTTTCCCAATAAGAAAAGTTCTATGTTACTCATGGAAAAGGTTCTGCTAACGTTTGTTGATTTTAGGTGAATTAGGGTGCTTTAAATTCCATTTTGACATAAAGACTAAATTAATGTCAAGTTTAAAAGTGTTTAGTAAGATACTTTCAGACTGTTTAAGACAGTTTAAAATGTTTTGCAAAGTTTTCCCAAATTTTAGCTATTTCACAGCTGCTCTCTACCTTCTTAGACGAATGTCAGAATTGTTGATGTGTTTGTTATGTATGGATAATTTATATCTGCCACAATGAATATTTATTCTTTTTTTTTTTTTTTACTTTGTCCCCAATATTAAAAGTTGACAAACTTTCAAACTCTCATTTTTAACGTAGCAGAGGCTCTTATTTCCCTAACTATGCCGCGTTAATTTTTTATGCTGATTAATTTTGAATGGAGTTCTGGTGCGTATAATGCCAACGGAAATAAGCCAACGGAGACAGCCTGGAATTCTTACCTGCTTTTAATTTGTGTTTCTATATCTGTAAAATTTCGAAGCCAAATGGTTTTCTGTTAAATTATAAAAAAAAAATCTTCAGTTTATAAACCGGTTCCTTCGCTAATGAGGTCATGTCCATCAATTCCAAACTTTCCAAGAGCTTATCATCTATGGGATATGATAAGAGCATTAAGTTACCAGTTGTTCCTCAAACATTTCCCAATTTAACCCTAATTGACCGAGTTTCTCCAACCATCTACCCCATTGTTAAATGTATCCTTAATATGCGCCCCTACAGTACAAAATCCAATTATGTTTTCAAGTTCAACAGGTCTTGAAGCAGCCACCATGAGCTGAAAGATCTAAGATTATACAGGACATATCTTAAATATATAATGATACTCATCCAGACATTATCTCGTTGTCACAATGGTTGCGTTTTTTATCACAGTAAAGCTGATCGACATCAGAGTAACACTGGGCTGGTTGACCTACTTTTGGTGGGAAGATCTTCTAGAAGGAAGAGTTGAGGGACATCTCTGTCTTTCAATAGGAATAGAGCTGGAGGAAGCATTGAGAATCACAACCTCCTGATTTCATTCACCGACATCATGCCACAAGTCATGAAAAGTCATGGGCCATCACGACCTCCATGACTTATATGTCGTCAAGCGCAGAATATTTTTTTTGCTTCTTTCTAGAACTTGGGGGTCTCGACTTATGATTATGGATACGTAATGGCCACATTAAAGCACATAAATTAGAAGGGAACTTACCTAGGGAGGTAGGGTCTATCCCCTAAATGTTACATACTTGAGGATCTGCCTCCCTTAGCCCTACCAGGACATGTATATAGGAACGATAGGGGGTCTTGACTTCTTAGTTCTGTGATGGATACATAATGGCCCCATTAAAGCCCACAAAGATAAAATATTTTCCAACTCTTGTAAATAGTCAAAAAAACGCTTTAAATGTTCACTTTGCAAATATATTCCTTTTGAATGTAATGGAAGAACAAAATATCTTGCGCAGCATACAGATATTTGAAATGTCACACTCAAATAGGCATTTCGATGTGAAACAGTAAACAATATTAACGCCTATCCTTTCAATACGCCTAATTTCCATTTAATGTCACATGAAAACCCAACATTCACTCTAATTAACTGATCCTTCGTTTCTCCAATTTCTTTTCTCCAACGCATGACGGCTGAACGGTATTAGCATAAAAAAAAAAGCTCTTTCATGTGTTTCTGCTCTAAAGGAGGCCTTATCAACGTTTCAAAATGAAAAAAGACAATAGTCAGACGGTTTTATTTAATTAGGAGATACATAAAAAAAAAAATTACTTAAGTATTCATAATTAGGGCCCACATATCATGCTCTGATAGCAAATAGAAAAGTATAAAAAATATACTTTAAAATAAAATAAAATATAATTATAAAAACTTTATAAAGCGTGAGTGTTGTTTTATGCAACTATACTTTCATACAAAATAATAAAATTAATATAAATAAAATACATTTAGTTCCTTAACTTGATAGAGATTGCAATTAATGGTTTCAATACGCAATGGAAGACATTTTTTTATGGGGCATATATATGGACTATTGTATAATTCCTATTATTTTTTTATTATTTTCCTTTTTTTTTAATTAAATGAATGTAAGTAAAAAAAATGAAATATCTGATTTTTGGCAGCAGGTGGGGAACCAATTCTCTTACAAAAAAAACTGTGCAAAATCAACAAAAAAATAAATAAATAATAGTGACTGAATAAATACAAGAGAAATTTTAATTGAGTCCTTGTTAGGGGGGGGGGAAACAGAACAGCTAATCCTGTAAAAGTCCTTGTGTTTCTCATTCAGTATTAAAATACTAATTAAGAAACCGCAGCCAAAAGGAAAACTAAGCAGGTCAAATTATTTCGAACACTCCAGCACTAATTGATATTTTGTTATTTGAACTTAAACGGTTATTCCGTACAGATTTGATGGCATAAATTTTTTAACACCTTTTGACACATTATTAAAAAGAAGAATAATTTACTTTTTTTTTTTGGTTACTTGTGTATATATCTGCGTGTGCATGAAATATAAAAAGTGTATTATAATATATAATAATAATTATAATAATATTAGCGTATTTATTGTTAAAAGGGGAACCGCCAGCATCACGGCTTTTTTTTTAAGAACATTAAAATGTTGTGATCAAGACATGGAACGGCCTTCAAGCTCAGGTGGTAGGGGTTAGTAAGGTGCGAGAGTTCAAAATGCCTGGGGTAGATGTGCGATATTAACCAGGAATAAAATGAGTTAATAATAATAATAATAAATATCGGCAGACTAAAATTAATATTTATTTTTTTCCTAATAATATAAGGGTCTGGGGCATACAACAATTTTTTTTTTAATCCATAACATTTTCCCTAAATTGTTTAAATCTCCCACCAGGTTTCCCCTTACCATCTCTGCCTGACAGCTATTTCACATAACAAATCATATAACAAATCATGAGCTTATATCCTCCTTTTTTTTTTCTCCTATCCCTCCATCTCTCCACCTTTTGACCAACGAAATGCGAAATAGTAACGTAAGGCAAAAAGAGAGAGTTTGGCAAAAGGGGAGAGTAAGAGGCACCTGCCTCTATTGTACCGGAAGGGGGTATGAGGGGTATTTAACCCCTTAAGGACAATGGGCGGCCCCTAAACTCATTGAAAACAATGCATTTTGAGCCCGTACATGTACAGGCTTTGTCATTAAGGGGTTAAAAGCCATATTGTGTACGATGTATGCTAGAAGCATCTGTGATTATAATGAGCTGCAGCGAGGATCTGTTACAATGAACGTACTGTCATTTGTGTACATTGTACAGCAGTCGAGAAGAAATTACTATCTGCGTCTGTCTTAAACTCGAGCCCATTTCCCCTTAATCCTGACTCGGATATTTTGGCACACAGCGGGGTGTAGCTTCTTGATAAAAGGAGCCGTGCGCTCCCGATCCACCCCTCGCTTTACGAAGAGCAGATTAATAGAAGGTTTGAAGTGTGAATTAACTGCATAGAACAGATTAGCGTCTCGTCACGGCCCAACCGCAAACAGGATCATTGTGCGATCGGCGGCTGATCCGAAACACATGCCGACAATAATAATTTCCGGGGAACTATTCCCTAAATACAGTACTTTGGCTGTCTCACTTTTTGTCTTTTTGTGTGCGATTGACCGTTCATTTTGGGGTCTACTCACAAAAAGTTCGAGCTGAGTTGCTCTGGTTAGCTCAACTGAACACATCAATCTACTAAAGTGAGCTCAACTGTCAACTCAACCACTTCGAGTCAACTCAACCCGATAGCTATGAAAAGCAACTCATCTGTCCACAGAAATTCAATCTGTGGAGCTGAAAAAGTACTGTAACTCAACAAAATCATTTGGACTCCGAGGGATGAGTCAAGTCGACCCAGAACACCATTAAGGTCTACAGGACTGCCAAAAACCCGGCAACCTACAAGAATTCCAAGTGGTTTGAATTTAAGCCAAGGGTAGAGTTTTAAATAGAAAAACTATGACATCGTCCATGATCGATATGTGCCTTAAAATGTCATGTTTGGTTCGCACTTAAAAAAAAAAGCTTTTCAACATATAGAAATAATTAAGGATCAAGAGATTATTTGACACAACAGCCAAAGCCTATTAAGAAGTTATATCCATTCCCGTCGAGTGATAGATGTGAAGGAGCTTCTTAAAAATGGCATTGTCCTCGCGTTGGAATGAATTCCATTTTAATCTTTCTGATGGGAAAATAATCAATGGCAGTTGAAGCAGATGGATTTGAGGTTTATTTCTAGGACCCCCCCCCAGAGGTTTTAGAGATAAGAGTTTAATATTAATGTAATGGATTAAGGAAAATGTCACATCAAGCTCATATATAAAATTGGAACTTATGGCCAATGACAGAGGTTTGGAGGACTGTATGTACAGAACATAGGATGAACCATTTCCATCATCTCCTGGCTTGAGAGACCAAGGCTCAATAGCCATCAAGCTCAGAAACCCAGAACCTTCCGGCAGATCAGACCCATTCCTTTTTCCTGCTGTGAAGACTCAAACCTTAATCAGTCGTTGGTCTCGTCTTAGATTCAGGAGCCGTATGCCTATCCCATAAATTCCCTCACTGTTTTACCCTCTACCACTTCTGTTGGGAGGCTGTTCCACTTATCTATCACTCTTACTTTAAATTCTGGATCTCTTCTCCTGCTGCTTCCATCTACTGCAGATTCATACTCAGAGTTATGATGTCATAAATTGGCCTCATTTTTTTACATATCGAACACGTTCCATTGCTTTGTAAACACAGTTAATTTTCTTTTCCCAGTGGGATCATCATTCATGGCAGGGGGTGCGCATGACAATGATAATGTATTCCTTTCACCACTAAAGAAGCCCCGATGCAGAAGACACCTGTAATAATTGATGGGGTGGCATTTCACTTCTGTCAGTAACTCCTTAAGGTTTGGTCTGTGGTTGGGAAGAGAAGTCCCTGGAGCTCCATCTTATGCCTCACGACTGACTGCAGGCCCGTAGATTAATTCATTAATTGGTTTATGTGCCATTTGGTTCAATGCTGCTTTTTCGAGAAACAAATTGTCTACAATCTATCTGATATAAAACAGATACAAAATTAAATGTTTTCCCCGCTGCTCTTTCTAGTCTACGTTCTCCTCGTTTTCCACCATGAACTTTAAACTTTTCTCTATGTTCTAAATATTTCCGCCTATAAGACCTTCAACTTATTTTTTACAAGTAAGGTCTAGGGTGGCGGGTCCGGGAAGGCGGCAGCAAAATTGGGCATTGTACTTTTGAGTCCCCAGTGTGCTTCTGGATGGGCTGGTTACATCATGGAGGTTGTGCTGGCTTGGCATGGCCTCCATACTCTACTCCATACATACTCATGGAGCAGAAAAAATGGCGGCAGGGGAAGGGGTGGCTGTCGGCGCACTGCCTTGGGTCAGTCCTAGAGAAAGGTCCACTGACCACGACAATTGCACCGTTAACTAGAACCACAAATGATTCAATCTCCACCACTCGATTTTGTTTTCTCAATGTCTTTTTTGACAAATTAAATTGGTAAACCCATTGGATAAATGGATGAGACGAACGATTCTATCTGCAGCTAATGGGTTATTCTGGTGATTTTTATTTTTAGACGCACCAAACTTTTGAAATTTAATGGAGGAAAAAACCCAAAACAATCATTTTTCATTTCTTCTCAGTAAAATTAGTAAAATGAATGTCTTTTGTATATTCCATGTTAAAGATTGATTTAATTTAGTTAATTAAGCTGATTTCACATTCCTGCTAATCCAGACGATAGGTGCAAATCGTGAAACTCACATTTTCGGATTTTAACCCTTTAAGGACAATGGGCGGTCCCTAAACCCATTGAAAACAATGCATTTTGAGCCCGTACATGTACGGGCTTTGTCATTAAGGGGTTAAACCATCCTATTATCATTATTTTACTATGAAAATCAGACCTCCATACAGGCTCTAACGTTAAAAATATCCTCCATAAGGTTGAGCCTTTTACTTGCCGGACTTGATAGTGTTGACGGATTAGTCACGAACCGAGGATTTACGATGTTTGATTTTAAACAACAATAAATTAAGGTTTAATTACCCGAGTATCTTTCAGACTTGGCATGGACACACTGTGCAAATTTACATAGCTATCACAATATCGTCATTACAGCATAGAACAGGAAGGTATCTGTTTGAGGTTTGATTAAAAATATGAATTCTTCGCCGTATTAAAGGAGAATTACTGCATATGTGGGATTTTTATCGTTTTTTTTAATATAGAAACGCTGGTGTTTAACCCAAACCGCTGGTTAATGAAGGGTATGTTGGGCATTTTTTTTTTTTAATTTAAAGCCAAAACACAGTTTTTAATTCTTTTCCTGTAAACGCGTTTCGCTTTAGTAACAATAAGCCATTTGCCAATCTGTAGCGGGATTATTTATCCAAACTTTATCTTGTGCTTTTTTGTGTGTAACTTAGTGCAGCCATTTCTAGGATATTTAGTTTAGAATTGTCTGATCAATGCTAAATTTAATCTATAGATCCGTTATAAATGTGTATTTAATGTACGGAACTGTAAAATGTAAGGTTTGGGAGACAGATACACTTTCAGTGACGCGGTTGACAAAAGTGGCAAATGATATTTGATGAATATTTTTTTTTCTATATTATTCATTATCTGTTTACGAATTTTATTTCATAGAAATAATTATATCTATTGTACGGAATCTATGCATCATTTCATGTGCTTTTAGATATCAATCAAATCCTATTTTTCTATATTTACTAATGTGTTCCAGAACATTTCCCACTCCTATTCCATTCCTATCTGACCAATCATACCATTCCAATTCCTATTCTTTTTATTATTATTATTATTATTACTATTATTATTGTTATTATTACTATTATTGTTATTGTTTTATTATTATTTATTTTATTTGTATTATTATTTTATTTTAACTCTTTCAGGTCCGACGTAATGTATATGCACATAAGTGGTGTCCGTGTCCCTTATTAAGGTACTTTGATGGGTCGTTCTAACAGGGTTCCTTTAGTGACTGTTTCATTTTAACGGTTAATCAGATTTGGTATTTCTTTGGTTATCAGCAAAGTGATATTTCCAGTTCTGTTCTCTTTTTGCCAAATATTCTGCTAGCTTATAACTTGTCAGCCGTGCAATTTGGCAGACATCCTGGATCATCATAAATGACTGTTTTTATATGATCTCGGATCTCACGGCTTAGCTGGAGCCTGACCTAACATCCGACGATCAAACTATATTTACGGCTTGTGAATTAAAAGCGGTAACGACATTAAATTGATGAATAATCAGCTAATTAGATGCTTAAAACATTAACTTGACATTTAATGCCAAGTATAATATTGTTAGGTTTGAAAATTTGTATTTTTGCCAAAATAGACATCAAGGAATTTTGTAAAATCTGGAATCTGGCTGGAAAAAGTAGAAGCAGGTATGTGAAATATAAGTGTAAGCGAGTACAAGTGTGTTCCTCGATGGATCTTAATCCACAACTGACCTAGGGTCACCAGCTTGTCCTATGGTGTCCCATGGTGTAGGTGATTTTTTTTTTTTTTTTTACCAATATCACAAACTACCGACTTTTTTTACTTACCAACAAGTTTTGTTTTTTGTTTTGGAAATGTATATTTATTAAGTTAATAAAACAGGACACCCAACGTTCTTACGTTGTCATCAGATCCCGGCTTCTTGTCATTCATTCCCGTGAATCCAGATCCGCCTTATGAAGCTTTCAACGACAAAAAAAATAAATCAATTTACAGATATAACCAAATATTTTCAGAGTTATGAGCACAAATGTGTTTTTGTCATGGAAGATCTTTGTGAAATCAACATAAAGCCGAATTCCATTAATGTTATTGTTCCGTAACAAATTTATCGGATTTTCGCAGTAAATTTGGGCAAAGCTTGAGTGGTTTTGCTGAAAGGCCGGTAATGCACTTTGAGGAACCCTTAAGACTCATTTTATGAAGGGAATGTATAATAATGGCCGCTGAACAAGACAGAGGAGGATTGATGAAAACGTGTTCTTCATATTTAATCTACTTGACATCTGACGACCTCATAACATTATGAACGGAGTAATGTTTGCTGATGCCTCTTTAGATTTGAAATAATGTGATTCTATACCTAAGTAAATAATAGAGCGTTAATTAGTTTTATATTTGTCCTCCTTTTTTCAATCCTTTTCTTCTGATACATATTAGCAAATACGCATTCAATTCAAATCCAGCACAGTCTCTGGTGCAGGGGCAAAAGTTCAGTCGCTATATAGAATAAGAAAATACGATTAACCTTTCAACAAACTTTTTTATTGTGAAAGGGCATAATTAGGAGAGGGCAGAAGCTCCGCACACAACACAGGGACAACCTCTAGCCTATTACTCCAGTCTGAGGAGAGGTAGGCTCCGTGGTGTGTCCAGAGACTACCTCTCCTTCAACTGGAGAGGTAGTCTCCATGGTGTGTCCAGAGACTATCTCTTCTCCAATTGGAGAGGTAGTCTCCGTGGTGTGTCCGGAGACTACCTCTCCTTCGTCTGGAGAGGTAAGCTCCATGGTATGTCCAGGGACTACCTCTCCAATTGGAGAAGAGATAGTCCGGACACTGGCTCCGTAGTATGTCCAGAGACTATCTATTCTCTGACTAGAGAGGTAGGCTCCGTGGTATATCAAGAGGCGCTACGCTGTTGCGGATGTACAAGGCAGAGGCCAAAATAATGTCGATGGACCAGTGGAGAAGAAAATGGAGATGACGAAGTAGAGATGCAGAGAAGGAGATGGAGAGGTGGAGACAAGGAAGCAGTTATCAGAAAAGGTAGGGGGATGTTGATAGAGAGTGAGAGAAAGTGATTGAATAAGAGTAAGTGAGTGAGTGAGTGAGTGAGTGAGTGAGTGAGTGAGTGAGAATAAAAAAGTCTTCCAAAAAATAAAATAGGTCCAAATCATTGGGGTCCGTGTGCATAAGTCTAGTTGGCACGATACAAATGGAGGTGGCCTTGGGGTAGAAAGAATCGGAGTCAGCAGAATATTATAGTCAGTCCAGTCCTAGAGTAAAACCAGGAGAAGTGATCTCTGATGGCCTCATGTACGCCTCCATAACAGTAAAGGACGGTGGCCATGGAAGTGAGACCCGGTTGGGTTTTTGCTCCTTCTCTGGCGCAGGTCTATGGTAATGACCAATATTAATATATCAATGGCTGCAAAATGGGGGGATTGTGTTAGAAGTAACGTCCAACAGTAAGAGTTCAGGAACTCCTGGTATAGACACGCAGCTGTCTTCCTCAGTTTGATATGTATACTTTAACCGCAAGGAAAGGAGCAAATTGGTTTCAGGAGGTTGAAAAAAAATGCAAAATTATATAAATGCAGATTAATTAAATCAGACGCAGAGCCGTTGTTTTGAGGCCTAAAAGCCCCAAGCAAAGATCACTAAATATTTTGCTCACGTTAATCATGAAAACTAACACGTAGAACCGAGTAAGGAATGGAGAGAAAGAGAATATTTCGAATATCAGCCTCTAGGGGAAAATCTTCAAACGGGGCCTGAATTATGTAATTTATTTGTGAGAAACAAAGCAAAATTTGAAAATAAAACACAGTATTTTTTAAAATATGACTTTAAAAAGAGATTTAAAAAAGAAAAATGGTTATACCGAGGAGGACTAAATATTCAATGCAGGTAGGTTTGCAAAAAGAGTAACTTTTCAATAGTTCAGATAATTAAAATTAGATTTTTTCCTTTATATTGATAGCATCGGTTCACGACTTCTGTTGACCTAATGTATTCTAGCTGGGATATTGCCGCTATTTCAGAGAACGCTTAATAGCATTAAGGGCAATTAAAACATATCACAGAGACGATGGTATAGCCAGACTTGACAAGATGATTTCTGCCGGCATAATTATACTGATTACCGCTATGTGTTACTATAGCCACGGCAATTACACGGAACTCGGAATCGAGGGTTGTGGCTTAATTTAATTACACGTCTTAATCCGGCTGAGGAATATTCATGTCTGGTCTAAAGGTGCTTTGATTAAAGAATACGTTTATGTTCATTCAATACAATATTTTATAATATTCACATCTGGATGTGTAACTTGCTTATTACGCTCCCCTGGGCTTCATTCATCAGTGCCGATATGAAATCAGGAAGGGGAGGAGCCTGGAAGCAGATCCAGTGGGCCATTGGATGGAAATAGCTGATGAGAGGGTGGAGTTAAATTCCCCGTCTATATATATATATATAAAAAGAATGTGATTATGAGGAAAGATTTTTAGAGTCGGAGGATCGGCTGTGTCATATGTCTTGGAATAAGTCTCTCAGGGTAATTGTTTTCTTACGTGCAGATGTGATTCCAATCAGGAAGAAGTATTTCCTCCCCAAACTGGGCCAAAACGCTTTACTGCTTAGTCAACAATGGGCATATTCCATAAAAGTCAGGCAACGTTTCACAATTCATTGGGGCCATTTATTTTTTAGAATGGTACAATGGATAATGTTGGCTGAATTCTATCGTAAGACAATCAGGTTGGCAGAAGACACTTGGTTTTGTTAACAGTGTGTGACTGGGACAAGGATTTAGGCATAGCTGCTAGCAGTCCTGAATTGGCCAGGACTGTCCTGGCTGCTTGGTATTCCCAGGCAGCTACTGGATTCTGGTCAACTCCCCACCAGCTCCTGGGCTTGCAGGAGATGTGTTTGGCCAAATGCATGTCCCTTTGACATGCCTGGAGCAGATGTACCTAAAGGCACCCAACGGCAAAATATTTGACCCCCTCGGTGAAATGAAATCCCGTCATTCCCAGGAAGGTTAAGTAAACTGTAATGGCGGGGTACAGATGATTGGTCAAAAAGCAACGAGGCTTGCATGTTGCTAAAGCATGAGAAGCTATCAGAGTCATGGCTTTCATATCCTTTTTTTTTCTTTTATTGATGTAATTTTATGATCATTATACTGCCCTTTGATATTTTAATTCCAGCCCGATCGTATTTGAATATTTCCGTTTTAAAATGCTGAGACAAGGTCATTCCGATGAAAGGGCTGAGAAATTTACTTTGGCGACAATCAAAGGGATCTCCAGCCGGAGTGATGGAGCAGTAATTGGCTGGTATCTTATCATTAAACATATGTCTATTATCGCTAACATCTGAAGGAAACTAGAATGTAATGTTTTTAAGGACGGGCGATCTGGAGCCTCATACACAAATGCTAAGAAGCTTTATACACTAGTGCCTAGATAAATGCCTGCTATCCTGAATCGGGCACGACAGTCCCAACCGCTGTTTGAGGTCTTTCCCACCCAATGTGCTATTTTATTATGCTATTTATATTATTTATAGTATTGCTCACAAGGTTTGCCAGCTGTTCCCAACCCACCCTTCGCAATCCCACCTAATGTTGGTTGGGACCCCCAGCCGATGTCCTCTTTTCTCAAGCTTTTGGATACATGGAGCAAACTCTAGAAACATTTCAGTGCATGGGAGCAGAGCAGGAGAAACGGGCGACTAGAAGGGCTAAATGGATCTGTTCTGCCGGCAGATTCTATGTTTCTTAGAGTCAAGTATCTTCTGCGTGTGGCCATATGGGTGGAGATGTGGTGGGGCATAAATGGAGAGAAGCCTTCAGTGATGTTGTCAATGCCTAGTGAGATCATTACATGATATACGTGTTGCTTTTACTCTGACTGGATGGGGTGTTACTGCCAACAATGTCCACCTTAGTAGATGACCTTGTCAAAGTATTTCAGACGTTAAGAACAAGCATGCTAATTGACATTGCGTACATATAAGAAGCTGGATATTGTCCCTTTCTTTCTTTTTTTTAAATCTATAGCTCGTTGGACTTGAGCGATCCCACCATTGGTGTTGTCCACCGAAAATGGAGCCCGTACGGTTGAGACAAATAATGATGGTGCTACAGAAAAAAAACACATGTCCACCTGCTTATTTTCTAGCGGTCCAGAGATTGTTCTTAATAAAGATAAATAAATTGTTTTCCAGGGAGGTGTTTATTAAAAAAAAGAATTCTTGGTCAACCATTCAAGATTGACCCAAGACACATGAGCATCTGCTGACATGGTCAGAACTCATACCTCCCTACTGAATTTTTGGGGAATTTTTTTTAACTATTAGGAACCTGTAAATGAAAGGAGAAGTGAGTAAGAGGAAAGGATATACTACATTCCCTTAGACTGTCCTTCCTCGGGGAGGGTGAACCCCTTCGGACGACTGTTTCTATAGCTAAAGCCTTGCGGAAAAGGATTTCTATTGAGTGTATATCCTAACTGAAATAAGCGTATTGCTTGATAACGTTATAAATAAATTAGCAAATTCAGCGAATAACTCCCTGCTCGTATTGCTAACTGTAACTATAGCTACGCGACCTCGAATTGAGACAACCCTAATTTAAGATCTTGCTTTTCAAAAAAATCCCTAAGGTGCAACGTGATACCCATATGTCAGTCTTAATACTGCATAAACAACTTGGTCTGGTTTTAACGCACAGATTCCTAGAATAATTTAATTTCGTGGAAGACATTAGGATTTATTTATACATCTGCCATCTGTATACGTCTGGGTTCCAATTAGAGCCTTAGGTGCTATCACTCGGTAAGTAGGGAAACAATAAAATTAAGAAATATGAAACTTAGGCTTTTAACTAAACTGAAATTTAAAGGGGAACAACTTCAATCGCGTGTCCAGTTGCACACAACCCTGTTCTGGTGGTTGCCCCTGTATCTTCATTCTGTCCAAGACGTCTCTCTCCAACCATTTCTCCAGTATTTCACCATGTAGTCTTCTAGCATTCTCTACCTCTTTCAGGTAGAGAATTCTAGATAATTCTAGATAGTTCCTCTACCTATTCTAGTCTATCTATTTGTAGAAGCTTACAATCGATCCTCCTAATACACAAAACCTGCATCCTGAACGAAAGCCATCTGTCCTTCAACCCTCTCCTTATAGACTGCAAGCTCTCAAGAGCAGGGCCCTCTTCTCCTCATGTTATATGTGATATATAGATTTTGTATATCAGTTTTAATGCTAGATTCTCTAGATATCTCCTACGGAATTGTAGAAAATAATTTCACGTGAAATACTAATCAAAGGAATCTTGTATTTTGCTCTCTGGCCCTCAGGTTGGACAAGGTGGGCAAAAGTTGCAATGTGGCATCAAAGAAGCTGGGAGTCCTATGGGTAAATGGGGCAAGAAGGCACTTGCTGAAACCTTTGTGTCTGTTCTGGCAACCATTCAGCTGGGGTAACCATATCAATGGCTGCCTCCATATCCATTGCGATAACATCTTCCATGATGGCGCTTGGTTGGGTAAGGCGGTGGCCCCATCTCATTATTTTTATTTGGTATTCCATCCTAACCTTTTCCTAAATGCAAACTAAGCTAAAGTAACGGAACCCAGCCGAGCAAGGGTTAACCTATACACTTTTTTGGGGAGGAAAAACACCTTTATTAATAATGTAATACTCTTATCTCTGCCGAACAGAAGAGGTAAAGCCAACGGTCACCTTTTTGGTAAGTATGCAGCTGATGCAGCTTGGGGTTTTCACCTGCGCTCAATTACAGCCTAAAAATCAATTTCCCGGTGGATTTTATTAGACGCCATCATCACATTGTGGAACTCGCAGACGTTGTAATTGGTTCTGTAATTCAGTCTCTAAAAGTTCTCTTGGAGGGAAAGAGTTTGAGTCTCAAACAAATCTCAAATACATTTCAATATTAACAGCTTCATGTTTAATATATTTTATTTTTCAAGTCGTTCCTATCCGACTATTATTCTACCAGATTCCTCCATCTGATCTGATCCAAAATCAAATCTAAATAAAAAATAATAAATCTGTTTTATTAGCAGGATCCTTTTTAATTAAGATTTCATTAAGATAATTGTGGCTCTTGGATTTTATAATTGCTTGGAAATGTTATCTCCATATTCACCCTCCACCAAAAATCTATATGTAGTCTTACTTTACTGTGCAGCAAAACAGTGAATGAAGCGTCCCACGGGAGAAGAGGTGGTCCTTATGAAGACAAAATGGATGCTTACACGCTGAAACGACAAATAATAAATATAGTATAAAAAGCCTAATGAATAAGATATGGTAATGATTTAGCTGCCAGATTACTCTTTACAAGGGTCAGTAAAGAGTTTGTTAAAATTGCCACCTATTAAGGATTAAAGGAACACTCAAGTGTCCCGTGGAGCCTTACCATCACAAAATACCTTTAGAAGAAGCTGCAGCCCTGAAGCTGCAGCAACATGCCCAATCCATGGTTTACATGCCACAGAGTATCTACTTGAAGCAGCCAATTAGGGGAAGGAGAGGCCTCCTACTGAAAACAATCGGGTGAATTTGGCACATTTTGGTGCACCATGGATATGATTTATCTTAATTAACAAAACTCACATAAAATATCTGCTTTTCATTATTTCGGGGACTTTACTGTACCAATTATTCTCTTTTCTTAAAACATTGAACGTCAGCACATTAAAACACAGATTTTTTTATGGCATCTCAAATTATCGAAAGGGAACTATCCACATCGTGATTCTCGCCACGATCGACATGCTCAGATGAAATCATACATTTTCAAGGGACGGATGAATGAAGATTGATACATAATAACAGCAGACGACTTCCAGGCAGACGTTTGATTAGGTAGACCTTTGACCTAAAGTCAAAATGTATCACATTTTCCTAATTCAAAACCATTTCATTTCTTTATTCCCATCTTTTAAATGTTTGGGGATGCCCAAGGGCTGTCCAGACAGTTAGTCAATGCCAATAAAATTGTCTATTTTATTTTTCTTAATTTATTGTACGTCCACATCCCGAAAAGGTCATTCCTTGGATATTAATTTAGATTTACAATATGAACTTTAATGTTGGAGGTCATCAAATAAAGATGTCCTATGCAGGATAGGAGTAGGAACGTTCTGAAGCACCAGTTGGCCCTCTGAACAGCGAGGTCTGTGGCTCTTGACTTCTTCTGATCCCTTGAGTCACTCTGTGGTGAGATTTAATAAGGGTTCTGGGACATGACAACATTTGACATTTGTATCCTATAATGGTGTCTCATATGAGCCAAGAAACCAAAAATGGTCTGAACGTCTCCAAAAAATTGTGCTCCAACTATACATCTCCCGATACTCTAGATGGTTAGGTGGGACACGTGTCATTAAACCCACAAGTGCTGCTCAGTGGTTATCCAACTCCACATGTTCTTAGGTCAATCACTTAAAGTATGCAGGGTATTAATGTGATCACATTGTCCTCTGAGGTCATATGGAAGACCATTGTCTATAGAAGGATCACCTGCTTCATCAGGTCAAAATAAAACTTTATGCCCAAGGGAGACGATATAAAATCCAGGTGAAAAATGTGACGGGATGATGGACTCCATGAAGATGTCCCTACTTCATGAAAGGTGTGGTGGCAAGTGAGTGCATTTTGAACATGATACGCTGGTGTCTAATTAAAAGAGAAAACGTGACACGTGTTCTAACGTGAGCATACAACAGTTTATTATTACATGTGGTCCAAAAACATGACAGAACAATTATGGACCTTTTTACAAACGTTTTAGTACAAATGTGAAATCTGAGACAGTTTCTTTAGTTTGATGAGCAAAGTGTCGTCTTCGTGTCTCTGTAAGACCTGAATATACATTAAAGAGGTCTCGTCCTGAGGTAAAGCAGGGTACAGACATTAGTTCCATCCAATGTAACTTGTTTGATGCCCAACTGGCAGAGGAGGCCTACTTAACCCATACATGGTAGCTACCTCTACGGAACGAGGCTCTTGTCCTACGAGATTGAAGCTCCTTTCTACTCTGTGCAGGGCGTTAATACGTTATTGGGTTTGTCCTCTCGGGTCACATGGTAGACTATTGTCTATAGAAGGACCATGTCCTATATCAGGTCCAAATATAACTACTACTCTCGGGTTAAAAACATTTCCATGGTAACATTTTTCAACGTCTTACCCGGCTCTAGAATAAATGAATGGCATTTATATTTATTTGAGAATAGGGAAAATTGATATTTCATCGAGAAGAGGGAATTCAATTACTTAACTAGGAACCGTTCAGTCCTCCCAATATTCTGTAGAGAATCGTTGTCATGTTTGGGTAACCATGTACAAAATTTACATTGGACATCTCAAAATCCTATCGGTTTATCACAGACGTAAGAATTCTATTGGTTTTAATCAAAAAAACAAAAAAAAAAATACGTGGAGACACAAGTCATCAAAGCACAAAAATTAGCAAATTCTTTAATCGTTAAGGCTCTGGTAGAACTAAAGATAAAAGAAAGTCTTTTATTTATTCAGTTATTTCAATATCAAGGGAAACAAAGTTGATGCTGTCATGAATGAATAAATAGATAAAAAAAATCTGCCCTGTGTTATCAGTAAAATAATTTAATTTGCGAAAAATACTTAAATGAATGAAAACACCTAACAATATAATAAAACTCGTGCACACGTGGACGTTACACAGCTGCCACAAAGCGCTACCTTTTTCTGTGTAAAATGACCTTTTTGCAATAATTGGCAAATCTTATAATTATCTATTTTGCATAAATAGACCAAATTCTATTACTATTTAAAAGAAGACATTTTAAACGGCAATATAGCGACGCGTATATATTTTTGGAGGGCATTAAAATATTTTTAAGAATTTTTTTTTAGGTGTCCAACTTTAAATCTGAAGTCAAGAATGCAAACCGTCCATTAAGTACTTATTTTATCATTTCAATTATGAAGAAAAGGTGTTTTTAAGAACAAATACATTGCTAATTAATCTTAATGTATCTATCTCGTTCGGAGACACAGAAGATTGAAAGTTTTTCTGGGCTTAAAATTGGAAATTGGGCACTTTCATTTCTTATTAAGAAATTAAAAGAAAATAATTAAAATGCTTGAGAGATTTTCTATGTCGGGTTTCTTTCTCTCTTAATTCCCCTCCGGCTATGAGGTCATAGCTTGTAAGGTGGAACGAGAGGTAGCATCACGCTACCACCCACATGTGATGTCACTGTTATTATTTTTTTTTTTATTATTTATAGCGCTCCAGTAGATGTTGTGGTGCTATTACATCACAGGGATATGCTAGGCTCGGACTGACTTTTAGGGTACACTGGGCAATTACCTGGTTGGGCGATGCCTTCTGCACCTCTCACCCACAATAAGCGCTACCCGTATGGCCGATCCAGTGGTTTAGTGTATGGCTACCTGCTGGATACACGCGGACGCAGCTGAAATAGTCCAGCCGGGTGATGAAAGAACATAGCACGCGGACAGTTGTATCCAGCAGGCGAGCACATACACATAATTAACACCTGGGTAATTAACACGGGGGTATGACATCACACCTCAGCATTCAGTGTCACTCAGACCTGGGGAGACCACATGCCACACGTCTCTCTCATGAGGGACAGTATGACTCCTATTTGCCCCTGCCTAAGGACAGCCTGGATGCAGCTCAACAGTATAAACATATACAGGAAAAATAATATACGGTAGTATCTTACGGTAGTCAAATATTTCCTTTTCAAAGCATGGATAGAAACTACCTGTCACAGGCCATAGCTCTCAGTTCTCCCACATGCATTCTCCCATCAGAACATGATATAATATATGGGTCTTCCATTTCCCATTGCATGGATGATGTTATGACATCACAACATGCTCCACCCCCATTACGTTGACAGAGGAGTGATGTCACATCATGCTACACCCATGACATGCCCTCACTGTGCCCTCCAAGTGCATTGACGCTTGCCGAAGTCTCAAGAATTCTGGTTATGGCAGCCATATAAAAGCCAAACGTGGACGAATCGTCAGGATAGACATTGTGGCCAAACTTATAAGCAACCTTTCAGCCTACTCCCCATGAAAGCCATCGTTCATAGCAATCAGAGTGCCAGACATCCCTGTCTAAAACTTCCCATCATTAAATTAAAACACCTAAAAATAAATACATACTTGCTTTGCCAATCATTAAAACCTGAGCACTAAAGATATCCACATCCCTAAAGATCCCTAAATCCCTAAATATCCCCGAATTCTTCATCACATACAGTATATATATATATAAATATATTGGGTGCATTTGGGATCTGCTGTGTATTTGAATTCATCTACGTAACCTTGGTTATTAGTAAATCATCCGAGTCTTTCTGCTTTCATTAATTAACACGATAATTGCATTTTCTGGACAAAGAATAAAATTCAAGCCAAATAAAAATTCTATCGAATTGTATCTAGGGAAGCAGTTTAAAGCTTATTGTTCGATTTTGGAAATTGTCCAGTTTTCATGTATTTCTAGTAAAACTAATGTAAGTATTCTGGGAAAAGGGACTTAACCATTTAAGTAGGTGGGAACTGGTTCATCTTTTGCTAGCCCACTGATGGATCAGGGGGCTAGCATCTACTGTGGTCAAACCAGAGCGAGTGGATCTTACGCCCACCGGCATTGCCCAAGTCCTCTACTGCTTAGCTTTGGGGGCCACCACAAGGCTTGGAAATACAGATCCGCCTGAATCATCCCCATAGCTGGGAACTTCTGGGCCTTGACTACCCAGAATGCAGACGCATTCTGCAGGGCCCGAAATTCTACTGGAGCGATAGCAACAGTAACTAGGCAGCCCTGGTGTGCCGGATAGCCAGTCCGGGCCTACCTACAACTAATATACCCAAAGGCAGGAAAGGCGCTTCCATATAAGCAGATTAAGCACCTGTCCAGGGGCCGTAATTGGCCAGTAAATTTGTTACATTACATTAAACATTTATGTCATAAATTGTTTGTGACACAGATACCGTGTACGTTACATCATAATGTATGTTTCCTTAAAACAAATTTATGACAATAAATGATGCAATCACGGTTTTCAGCATTTTCAGCTATTAAAGGGTTAACTTTTCAGGAGTCTCAGGGTCAGCTCATTTACAAAGTTCCCAGGTACGGTCCTAAGTATTATAGGGTTAATATTATAGGCAAGGGACAGTGATTCCAATCCACCGGTTGGACTGAGATATCCTACTATTAACACTTCGTGGTTCCCATCATAAACCCGACAAATAGAAAAAAAAAAAAAAAAAAAAAAAGAATGACAGCAGACAAAAACAATGAAGAATGAATGGTTTCTAGTAAATTTCAGTCCTTATTAATGAAATTTATTGAATAATTCACTTTGAAAATTACAACTTTTTTATTGCGGAATTTACTTTATAAATTACAACTTGAGTTATTTAATGTAACCCCTCCAAAAAGAAAATTCTAATTAAATTGTATTTTTTTTTAAAGAAATACCTTTTCTCATAAACATAATTGAAAAGAAATATATAAATCTTAAACCGCAGATTGAGTGTACCGTGGCATGTTATTACTCCAGGGTTTTTATTTGTGTTTGGTCATTTTAATTGACTTTTGTTAATTGGTTTATTCACTTAAACTAATGAGGCCATTGCATTTTAAAAAAAATAGAATTCTATGTAATTAATTTAATTATTATAATTATATTGCTAGTGGAATTGCGTATTTGGCAACCGTCTTTATGTGGTTAGTGGTTCTTGTTTAATAATGACCATTATATCACAATTTGTATTAAATAAGATCATTAATGAAGGATATTCCTTATGTCAACTACATTCAAGCTCTTTCCAGAATAATCTAACTATAGCAACAATATTATTCATATCCCAACAGGAGTGAGAATAAAAGTGGAAAATTCTACATAAATTGTTACACCATTTTAAACGACGCTAATTATTCTCAGCCTTATCTAATATAAATAACTATATTCACGCAATATTGAATTTAAACATGACAGATGCAAAACAAAGTATAAAAAAAAAAAACATGCAAAGTTGTGTGTTTAGATTTTTTTTTAGGATAAAATCAACATTTTAACCTAATTTTCAGAAACGACAATCAGTGGGTTACGGGATTATTTCGTTTTTACATTTGAAAATACTTACTTTATAGAATTTTTTGATATTTTTTGTAAGCTGCTATGAGCATACCTGGGAACTCTCCGGGTCAACACCCGAATCCTCCGGGTTGCAGGAGCGTGGTCTTGACACGCCCCGCTCCCCGCCCATTTCCCCTTTAAATGGCGGTGTTTCCAGTGATGTCAGCGGGAACGCCCACTAACATCAGCGGGAATGCCCCGATGTCAGCGGGATGCCCACTGATGCCATCTGAACCGCCCACTGATGTCATCAGGACCGCCCGCTTACATCATGGGACTGCCCATCGAGGGCGGTTCTGGCCATGTACCCCAAGGTAGCCGGAGCTCAGAAGTTCCCAGGTATGGCTATGAGTTCACTTTCAAGCAACCAATAGGAGTCCAAATACGATAGGGGGTGTGGCTTATGGAAAGTTTTTTTGTTTTTTTTTTTTAAACGTGTTATATGGGCCATGTACTAAACCACCACAAAAAGGAAAATTGGTTAAAATGAGCAATGTAAAGAAATGCCACTGTGAATTAATATGTTTGTCACGTTTTAAGACAGAATTGTGCCAGGCAATAGCAAATGCAGAATAAAAAAAAAGAAAAAATATTGGTAGTTTAGTATATGTCCTCTGTTACGCCTAATCTTTGCCACTATCTGAGCTTGGAATGGCCCAAACGCGAAAAACACCAAAAATAAGTGTTTTATTAAAAAAAAAAAATAACTACTTTTCTGGAAAAGTGGCAGACTTCACCTCTACCAGACACAATATATATAAATATATGTTTTCTTTATTATTTTTACTAGTGTTCAATGCAATGTGCATCTTAAAAAAAAAATCAAAATGTGCACTTTCTTCACTCCTGTATTTGCATAACTTTTTTTTTTTTAACAAAGCGTGAAGCCATGCAAAAAAAAAATTATAATTAAAAAAATTCTACCTATTAGAAATTCTATCTTTAAGACATGGGGTTAGATAATGTGTCAACAGTTTTTTTTTGTTTTTGCAAGTGAAAATGTGTAAACATATCATCTCTGTTTTGTTCCTATAACATCCAATTTCTAACCTAAATTATGTGTGCAGAAAAAAAAAAAAAACAACATTAAAAAATATAAATAGCTGTGAATGGATGAGTCACTTTTTGGACACCATTTTGTTCCGTAACGTATAAATATTTTCATTTCTAAAATTTCCTAACCCACGTGCTGCAAAGATACAGTTTCTCTTTATCGCTAGAATTCACAGGTAAAATAGAAATTCTATTTTTGTGTTGTTGTTGTTGCCATGGTGATTAACGCTATTAACTTTTTCTTTGCAAACAAGGCCATGTGACAACCCGAAAAAAAAAAAACATTAATTCTAAATCCGTTTGATACCGTCGATTTAGTCGAACAGGCAAATATGGCGTGAAGATACATCGACTGTCCACATCTCTTGACATCGGTCAACTTCTTCAACACCCGTCAAGGGGCAAACCAGCTTTGCTTGTCCTGGAGTCTTTCCGTGTGATGAATCTGAAAAGCTGCATCGACAATCCATGGTTTGCATTACAAATTTCCCTGCGTAAGCAAACATTTCAACCGATATGTCAGCGCTGTTTCATAAAGATCAATTATTATAAGGAAAAAACATCGATAAACGCTTCTTCGTAGAGCACAGCTTTTAGCGCTATTTAATATATTTACCTAAACGGCCAATAAATTGTGGGGTTTTTTTTTTGGTTTATCAATACAATGGAATTGTTTATAAGATATTTGAGATGAAATCAATTGAGTTTATTAGTATACGAGTCAGAGCTTGTTTAATAAATGGCTTTTTTCAGTAGAACCTACTTCTTTTTTCTCATAATGCCCAACTAGAGTCAACAAGCAAAGTAACGAGGAGAAATAAGCAAAAGAAGAGGGATTTTCTAAGAATTAATGGATTTTCTTCTTATAACTATAATAAATATAATTCTAATCTTGTTACAACAGGATATATTTTGTAAGGAACCAAATCTATTGATTTATTGTCGAAGGTCCATGTCCTAAATCTACTGGTGGACTTGGTCAACCACTGAGAGCGTCAACTGGTTCTAACATCAAGTTACTATTTATCTGGGCTTAGAAATGGTTGGCAATTGGAGGCCTTCAATTAGAGATACGTTTAAACCATTCCTTTTTGGAACATGATGGGCATCAGAAGAGGAATTGTTAACAGAGCCGATACTTACAGTGTGTCCTCATGTCAATAAATGCACAAATAAGATGGACAGGCCGATATTCAATAAAATGACCATGCAGATCATGATGATGTCGGGTCTCTGGAACAAATGGAGAAAAAAAAGACAAAACAAAAATAAATGGGAGCAGATGTTGTTGCTATAGTTACAATTTAAATCGGCCGAGGATAGTGTTGTGGAACTTCATCTCCCATGACGTTCTTGCCGGTAAAAGTTTTGTAGGCCATTGTAAGACCTGCAAATCCCAGAGAGCTGGATTGCCGCTTCTTTGCTACCCATGGATAAAGACGGCAATAAGTAAACTAATATTTGACATGCGGCTTTTAGCTCCTCCCGTGCCCAGCCAGATGTCATCCTTGCATTGGCCAGTCTTTCCACTTCCTGTACTAGCCCTGCCTACACGGTATTTGTCTCGCTCCGCCACCACGTGAAATAGAGATTGGGGAGCTCAACAAGGAAAAGACACGGGGTGTTCTCAGAGATGGACACTCAAGAAATGTATACCATAATGATGGATGGCTCTTATACTTACCAAGAAAAAGACCAAATTCCGTTAATACGCTTGGAAGACAGAGTCATTTAATGAGGAAATTTTATTAAATGATGTCTTAAAGTATAAGAGAGAGGGAGTTTAACAGAACAAAGTATGCGGAACTATAGGGGTTATGCTAACAAGTGCCGATGTGACCTATTTAAACGTTCAACTGAATACTATTAGTACTTATTCTCAATATTAAATGCTTTTTCCCCGTAAAAATATGCCGATTCCGGGACTTAAGAAGATGATCATCCGAATTCATACCATACGTTGCATCTCTATGAATCTGCATTATACTGGTTTTATAAGATTTTAGAGAAAATATATAGAAAAACTGAAACCTGAAAGGCGGTAAAATGATTTCCAATTTCGTTCAATTTTATATATTTTTTTTCTAAATTTGTTTTTATGTATATATATATTTTTATCCTTCATTTTCATTACTAGAGAAATAAATGATATTGTATTAGTGTATCGTCTGGGTCAGCTTTTTCATTACATTAATGTGCATGATACTTGAAACTATTTAGGTCAATGGTAAATCCCGTGCTCGCCTTCCCCATGAATATTCTTTGTCTCGGAGAGAATGCAGACAAATGTCCTTCGTTGACCTTTATTAGCATACGTCGTAGTCTTGAAAATGTTCTGCAAGTCATCTACATTAATGGACATTAGTCTCAGCGCCGTTATGTGGAAATAATCCATTATTTATCAGTCGGGTGGATAGAGGGTGTATCAGATCACCTAAATTTTAATGTTACATTGGTCTTTCTCCATGCTAGGTCCCACTGTCTTCCATAGTACCATATTTAGTGGTTCTGTGCTAGAGAGATCTAAATGGACTTTGTGGGGTATTCACTAAATATGAGGTAGCTGAAATGAAGAACATATCAGATGCATTTTGGCGCCAACTCCAATCCGAACCCTCTGTACAATCGCTGCTGGAGAACCTTCAGTATTTCCATCTTATTTCTCCATTTGCCATTTTGCTTTGTCTGGTTGGGGACTCAACTCAAGAGAAACTCAACTCCAACTATGTTCCGCTTGGAACTCCCTCTGGTTCCGGAGTTCAACTCAACCTTCATTGGCCTTTGCCTTGAGCTTGGCGGGGTCTCTTGAGAAGGAACCCCACCGAGATGTGAGTTGGCCTAGGTATTGTCTACGTATATATTTGACAACCAAGAGCTAGAATTTCACTAACTGTGGAAGAACCTCTTTCCTTGATAGGTTGAATTCGTCAAACTAGGTTGCTCAGGTTAATTTACTCAGTGTTGCTAGATTATTCCGGGTGAAGACACAGAGCCAAAAATATAATTAAACTTGCTTCTGTTAGAGCGTTAATAATATATATGTTTACATCACAATACAGTCATCTCAACAGAGAACAATTTCCGTTTAGGCTTTACCATGGAAACTATGTTACAGGAGTTAAGCGTCTAATGAAATGTATTCTATTAGTTATGGAGCTACGAAGCAGACGGACATTTCATAGAAGTCTTTTTAGTGTCAACCTTTGGGTTGCTCATCGAGTAAATACATTTTTGTTGCAGAATATCACTGATTTAGATATTATCTAATCGTAATCGCAATGTAACGTGGTCAATCACGCCAGTTATTTTCAAGTAAAACAATATTATGATAATTCTCACCTCTTTGACCTCGTCATGCGTATTTGTTACCGATGCAGCCTGGGATCCCTTTTTAACTAGGCTCTTAGCTTCAGGTTTCGTCATTGCTTTAGACTCCGACTTAAGTCCGGCCTTTGGTTCAGATTTTTGGGGAGCTGCTTTTGGCACAGCTTTAGGGTCTGGTTTAAGTGCAGGTGCCTTCTGTACAATTCTTGGTTCAGTTTTCTGGATTGTCTTAGGCTCAGGCTTCTGGACTGTCTTGGTCTCATAAACCCTTTCTCTTTTTATTTCTATGTTAAGATCATTTCTAGAATCAGCCTTGGAGACTGCTTTGGTCTGAGGCTTCTCCATATAAGTATCAGGCTTGAGGTCTTTGATAGGTTCAGCTTTCATAAGAGGCTCCACCATGGTCTTCCTTTCTTGGCCATATTGGGAAGCCGGTAGCGTTTCTTTGACAGGTTCTTTCAGGTCTGGAGTTAAGATCTTAGGCGACAATTGAGGCGACGGGAATGCTTCTCTCTCCTCGTGGTCCAGCGGAGGAGTCACTGGCGAGGTCCGTACAGCATAACTATGATAGCCCTTGTGAAACTCCACATCGGTATCTGATACTTTGTCATATGCAGGAGGCATTCTGTTACTCGTCTTCGATGTACTATAAGCCGGAAGGCCAGTGTTACCCTGTGTGACATTCGACGGGGTAGCAGCCCTACTTCCACCACGGCTCTGTTCTCCGTTCCAGTTGCTGGGGGTCAACAACCTCTCTTTCTTTGAGCTCTGCTTAAATCTTTTTGCATCTGTTGGAGCTTCGGCAGAGGCCGGAGACGGCGTTCGCACCGGAGACATATCGCGGGGAGACGGCTGTTTATCATGAAGTTGAGGGCTCTCCGGGGGAGTTGGAGGTGGTTCCTTATTAGCTGAAGCCGCTGGTTCTTTTTGCTCCATTTGTTCTGCGTTTTCTATGATCTCCTGAAGCAGCTTCCTCTTGATATACTCCGGTCCTACAGGCAATAACAATGCAAGAAGATAAGTGAACCCCATGGTCTTAACATTGAACAATGCATTCATGGTAGACAAAGCACTTTCTTATGCATTCATTGTTACCCTTGACGTTGTGGACATGATGCATGTTACGTTATAACAGGATAATACATTAAAACAATATTTTCTTGGCTATATTTTCTTGTACATTGACCTTGCATGGATAACACATTTCTTCTCTTATGTTACACTTTCAAAGCACTTTGGAGGGGGAAAAAAAACCCTTTATGCTTCTGTTCACAAAATTATAGCTGTGAAGAAGATCAATGACAGATAAAAAGGATATCTTGTAGGAAAATGCATTAAAAATGTTTGTTTGTGAAGCCGCGTAAGCCCCGATCCGAAAAAGAATCTTGGCAATTAGAGTACAATTAAGAAGCGGTTGTCTTTGTGGTCAAATCTTGAGGTGCTAAAATACACATTAAAAGTTTGCTCTTTTTTTAACCCCTTAAGGACAATGAGCGGTGCCTAAACCCATTGAAAACAATGCATTTTGAGCCCGTACATGTACGGGCTTTGTCATTAAGGGGTTAATAGGGGATTAGAAGATGATAAATAATAAAAGGAGAGAAGCTTTAGTTTGAAATGTTGATTTTGTAACAAATTGGCTCAAAGGTTTATTGGAGTAGGTCCAAAAATATGGACTCTCGCAGTTGTGTTATCATCAATAAGAAAAAGTTGATGTTGGTGGCCAAATGGATGAAGAATGAATGAATAAATAGATACATAGTTGGCAGAAAGGACATTTTTAATCAATTTTACTTATTAATTCTTGAGGATTACTGCTTTCCCTTGGACGTATATGACTGGTAGGTATGTGGATATATACATTGACATTAGGGCTAGTTGCCTTGGGCTTAGATTAGGGTTAGTTGCCGTCAACTTTACAAACTCAATTCTTAGAGATTTACCCAGAGCCAAGTCTGAGGTTTTTGGTCCTCTATATTTCAGGGACAGAAGAAAAATGTAAGGAAAGGGTAAAGAAATTAAGGAATTAGAGAGAGTTGAGAAGTTTTTCTAAGAACGTGGTCTAAGAAAAGAGTCTTCTCCTTAACCTTTTCCTTAACTCTACATGGATGGGGGGACCACCACAACAACCAGCTAGGATATCCAAATTAACCTCAAGACAGTTAAAAAAGACCTGCAAGATGTATATATATAACTGGGTAAAAAGACACAGCTCCCAGACCTTAAAGAATAATAAGGTAGGGGACACATAGGTTGTGTCAATACTGTGACTCAGGGGTTTCATGATCTAACCAGAGTTTCTGGTCTTGTAGAAAGCCATCGTCTTGCGTATAAAGGAACGATCTTCCAGAGAAAACCTCGGAACATCTGTAGCCTGGAAGACGCATTTTTTATTATTTTTTTTTTTTTATTGCATGCATTACCAGGCTGGTGAAAGTCTGGAGAAAGTTCCCTGGCCATTGTCCTTGCGATGCCGGACTCATTGTTAGCCGCCTGCGCAGCCTGCTCTGCCCCTTCGGCTTTGGCTTTGGCGTGAGTCGTCCTGTGGAAAAGAGAGACACGTAATATAAAAATCCATTTTTTTTTATTTTTTTTTGCTTTCTGTCCATTCAATCAATAAATACAATTAGAAGATATTTTAATTTTAAGGGTTTTGGTAAATTTTTAAGGGATGTAAAGACGCATTGTGGATAGGCATATTGGCTGCCGAGAGACAAACGCTGGTTAAGTTTTGGTCTTTACGGCTATATTAGATATATATATATAATATATACATATATTATATAGTAATAAAATGTTTTCTGGCTTTATCGAGAACATCGCCATTCTCAGCAGAAAATAAAGTAATGGACACAGTGTTCTGAGCGGTGACTGTAACATATAGCACGTTAGATTGAACAGGACAATACGACGAACGAGACAAATAATAAATAAATAGATAGAAACAAGATCGATGGACCCGTGTGAATTACACAGTTAGAAAGATTAAATCAACCTTAAAATGAAAAGATTTGGGATCTTCGGTCTGGGGGTGAATGAGTAAACGTCTATTTTTTAAACCCATTTTGAATTTTTTTTTTTTTTCAGAGGTGCATAGAAAGCGAAGACCGCGAAGAGAAAGGTAGCAGACCGGATTCCCGTGGGAAACGGATTGTAATTCGCTATACAGCAGAATTCGAGATCCCGAACCGGGGGTTGAGTGATGAATGAATGCTTCAATCCGTGCCAGCCATGTTGGACGATAAGGACTTGATTTAAAGGGCGATGAGAAATCTTTAGGTTAGACAAAAACTTGGCAGTTTAGTTGAAAACTATTTTTTTTTCACGGACATAAAT
The DNA here is from genome assembly GCA_009364415.1 of Spea multiplicata. NCBI lineage: Eukaryota > Metazoa > Chordata > Amphibia > Anura > Pelobatidae > Spea > Spea multiplicata. The sequence goes on from VKOC01000010.1 coordinate 7,657,846, forward strand.
AGCCATACTTAAAAATTAAAAACCACTCCTTTTAGACGCCTCTCTAACCCAACCCAACGCAACGCGGTTAAAAACCACAGAAACATAATGTTCCTTCCGCGTGAAGGAAGCACTTTTTTCCAATGTTGGAAAACTCTCATCACTCCTGTGTTCCAATGGCCCTTTATCACTCCCATCACTCCTGTGTCCCAATGGCCCTTTATC
>VKOC01000010.1:7658149-7669062 GCA_009364415.1 Spea multiplicata
GTGCGAGATCTTCTATTGATCTAGATCCTCTGTTGAGCTAGAGACCCTGTTGAGATAGAGACCCTGTTGAGATAGATCCTCCATTGAGCGTGATCCTCCATTGAGCGTGATCCTCCATTGAGCTAGATCCTCCATTGGGCTAGATCCTCCATTGGGCTAGATCCTCCATTGAGCTAGATCCTCCATTGGCTCAGATCCTGCATTGAGCTAGGGCCTTCAATGTGCGAGATCTTCTATTGATCTAGATCCTCTGTTGAGCGAGATCCCCCATTAAGTCTGGAGTGGACTATAGAGTAGTTGGTTTTGTGGAAGTACTCATTGTAGGTGCACAACTTAATTTTAGCCCACTCCAATAACATCCACTAATAAAATATCCCATGCGCTTTTAGTTGAAATTCACTTATTGTGAATATTTCAGGCATAGATTTTTATCTCGCTATGGTATCCAGTTAATAAATATATTATACAACATGGCAACTGACATATACTGATACACTTTAAGAGAGCTCTGAATGGTATGATGACACGTACAATGTATATGCCACAGAAGGAGAAGTCTTTTTGATAGTAGGATATATATAGTAAATATGCTTCGTAACAGAATTAGCTTAATTAGGCGTATTCATAAAAAATTCCATAAAGACTATGATTATTAAAATTTCTCATCTGTTAAATTTGGAGGATTACTATAGATCAGCCATCTATGCAGCGCTATATATTTTCTTTTAATAAAAATAATTGCTATTGGTTATAAAAGTACAGTTTGCGCCTATGCGATTAATTTAAGATTTCAAAAAATAAAAAACACAAAAAGAGGTAAACCCGGTTCAGAAAGGTCATGAATGTAAGAACATATGAACAGTAAAAGGTAACAAAACACTATTATTGTTTAATAACATCAATTGACAAACATCAAGGCAAAAAAAAACCTACATTGATATAAAAGAGATATAAAATTGTATAACCAACACTAATAGTAGGGCCAATGAGCGTTCCCAGGGGCCTTATACCATTTATTGGAGGGTGAGAAGTTCTCTAAAGACGCATTTAACCTACAATACTGCCATTTCAAAACAGAGGTAATATCTTAATTTAAAAAAATATATTTTATTGTCCCAAATTCTAATGGAAACATTGTATTCCAAAAAATATATATATTTCTTAATGGTATTAAATAAATTACTATGTTCTTCTTGTGGAAAGGAACTGGATTTTTCATACAGACATTGGGTTTTTTTTTGCAAATTTGTTCTTTCCTATTCCCCGCAGCAAAACCACATCATGTGAAGCGGCCAGCGAATGTGAAGAAAGTGGTGCTGAAAAACACATACGTCAAATTTAGGAGGATTAAAACAAATTGGGAACAGAAGCTTTACGTTTTACAGTTCTAGACACTGAATATGCCTCGGTAGCATTTTAACGTATCTATTCACACACACACACACATATATATAAGGGTTTTCTAACGATCAATTAGCCTTTTAAAATTAAACTTGGATCAGCGAACACAACGTGCCATTGGAACACAGGAGTGATGGGAGTGATAAAGGGCCATGAACACACGGAGTGATGGGAGTGATAAAGGGCCCATTGGAATCACAACACAAGAAGTCATGTGGTATATATGTGTAATGTATGTGTGTATGTGTATGTGTGTGTATATGTGTGTGTGCATGTTGTGTGTTAGAATCCCAGCTTATGCACACTGCAAGAGAGCAGTCATCTCAACGCCCTGTCCTCAGGATCCGCATGGTTATTCCTCCCCTCTAAGTTATCCCTCTCCTATTGTTAAGCCCGTTGATTGCTACTAATTGGTTCAGGCAGCCTTTGTAAAACCAGAGACAGGAGAAGAAAGAGAACTTTAGGACAGAAACAACTATTAAATATGCATATTTTTTTCCCCAAATCATAGCTTTCCAGGATTTTTTTTAAAAACATCCGCTTAGATTTCAACCAAATATCTCCAAATTGGTTAACAACCAAAAAGCGCATGATATAGGAACTTGAAATAACTTCATTTGCCTTATGTTAGAAATTCCGACACCAACAGTTCCCCTTCACGATGATATCGCCAGAACTCGTGAACTAAGGCGATCCACAAGCTGTCGGGACCTCGGAGGTCCCTTCCTCAGGTGCCGCCGAGCAAAGCCAACCAGGCCACAAAGCAGGAGAGCCGGCTACTATTCTTTTACAACCACCCATCGAGTAAACCAAAGAGGATTCTTCACAGTGAGATGACCGGCCTCAACATCTTCCCATCTGAAATGTAAACACAGAGAAAGCGATCCCTCTGAATATTCACCCGGCTATCATGGCGCCCAACCCTCCCGCTTCTGTTCCAGTCCCACGCCACCTGTGCAGCAGCTCCGAAACGTCCTGTTTAGTCGGATTTGTGGAAAAACACACACACTTTATTAATATTTCAAAAAGAAGGTGACTATCGTTTCATAAACAACTCTCGCAACGAGACTATCTGTGTTTTTTAACCTCTTTTTTTTTTGTTGGTGTGCATATTGCATTATTAAATATTTAGAGTTCAAGGCGAGGGCATTTAGTAGAGAACACGGGGGAAATCCAATCATCTCCTGCATGTGAAGGAACAGAGAACCTGCCGGCAGATCGGCCCCATTCGGCCCCCCATCTAGTCCGCTCCGTCTTACCCGCTTAGACCTTAATCAGCCGTTGGTCTCGTCTTAGATTCAGGAGCCGTATCCCCATCCCATGCATGTTTTAATACCCTCGGTGTATTACCCTCTACCACTTCTGCTGGGAGGCTGTTCAACTTATCTACCACGCTCTCAGTAAAGTAAATCTAATCCTCTGACGCTCTGGTTTTAGATTACAAGCTCCGGTTCGTTGAGAAGGTCCCTCCTGTGCTTTGTTACACGCGGCTGGGCGCCTGCTTATGTTTATGCAGTCTGTTGGGCTCAAAGGGTTAAAAGCATCTGAAAGGATGTGTAGAAACGCTGTGTCTCATTCAGCTCGAGCCGCAGCTGCGCTCTGGTTGCTGTCCATGGTCTCGAAAGCTACTGGTGCCGATCTGCAGTTCCCATCGCAAGCCACATATATAACAACGGCAGCTTCGCTCCTGGCAACATCACATCTCCGAAGAATCCTGCAACCACTGGATTCCACGCTTACCTTCCATTATACCCCAGGATTTCACCTCTTTCTCCAATCACGCAGCTGGAAATGGTAAATTTTCACAAACAAAATTTAAAAAAAAATTAAAAAAAAATATTTTCTTTATTATTCTTCCTTATGATGGTTCTATGTATTTTTTTATTATTATTTCATCGACGATCATTCATCTTGAGTTTTACATTATGATAGAACTTTGTTTAATCTTTAAAAAAATGATTTATTTTCGTATTTATAGTCAATTTATATATAATTCTAGATACAATGTATCAGATTCTGTAAATGATCACACTTAGAAAAACTAAAGAATAAGGGATTTAAGGGGGCAAATGTATATATTTTGCATTAGAAGGTTAACAAATAGTTAATGTCACCATTGTATATTTTCCTATAAGTATAACTTTTGTGTTGATGTAAAGCTTGATGAATTTGCTTATTTTTTTTGTAATTGAAAAAAAAAAATAGATTTTTTATTTTTTATTTAAAGCTTTTATTTTTATTTAAGAATTTTTTATTCACTCTGTAAGATAAAACTAACATTCCTATCAATCACAATATCCTGAGATTTATTTATTTTTTGTTCACAAAGTGTAGGACGATTCTCCAGTTAATGACTTATTGAAAACTAGACTATGGTCATTTAACTAACATTTGTGGGTTTTTTTTTTCTTTTTCAACAGGGATCGTTGATTTGAAAAAGTGTTAATCCCCCCCGGCTGCAAAGCTACCTGCCTAGAGCTGTGATAATTTGCAAGAAAAAGAGAAAGAAAGAACGTTTTAAGGAAAAACATGGATAATTATACAATGTCTTTGGAAACGCATGTATATAACGAAACTGGGGTCAATCAAACACTGGGAAACATGCCCCAAAATGCCCTCGAGGTACAGGTGGTTACCATTTTTCTCGTCCTTTTAATCTGCGGAGTGGGTATTGCCGGGAACATAATGGTAGTTTTAGTTGTGTTGAGGACCAAGCACATGATGACTCCGACAAACTGTTACTTGGTCAGCTTGGCCATCGCTGACCTGATAGTACTGCTGGCCGCTGGACTTCCCAATATCTCAGAAGTTGTTGCGTCTTGGGTCTTCGGCTACGTTGGTTGCCTCTGCATAACTTATCTTCAGTACCTGGGGATCAATATCTCAGCTTGTTCCATCACGGCATTCACCGTCGAGAGGTACATAGCCATCTGCCACTCCATTAAAGCCCAGTTCATCTGCACCGTTTCGAGAGCCAAGAAGATCATCACCTTCGTGTGGATGTTCACCTCCATGTACTGCGTCATGTGGTTCTTCCTGGTGGACACCAAGGAAGTGAAGTTCGCCGATGGCGTCCAGGTCAACTGTGGTTACAGAGTATCTAGAAACTTGTACACCCCCATCTATTTCCTGGACTTCACCATCTTCTACGTGATTCCTCTGGTCCTCGCAACTGTTTTGTACGGACTGATCGCGAGGATATTATTTATGAATCCGCTTCCATCCCACCCCCAGGATCTTAGCCGGATGAGCTCTAAACATCATGGGAAACCCTACAACTCCATCAAACTTTCTTGTAAGGGGAACAAGAACACCGTGAGTTCACGGAAGCAGGTGAGTATCTCCATCCGGCACGAGAGTGCGTCCATTCAATTTATCACTAGGCGGAGGGATCAGTTAGTTAGTTAGGGTGGTAGTGAAGTGGAACAGCCTCCCAGTGGTTGAGGTCAATTCAGACATATGGCTTCTGAAGACAAAACCAACGACTGGTTGAGGTTTGAGTCTTTACAGCAGGAATACCGGGCAGATTCTATGTTTCTAGGAAAGGTATCTGCTCTTTTCACGGAGGAATCCTCTTGGGTAATGGAGGCAGAAAAAGCAAACAATCTAATGTTGACGGGTAGATTGATTTCTAAGAAAAACATACAATACGAATTAGTCAGCTGCACGATACTACGCGGTGTATTGCGGTGTGCTTTTAAGTTGTTTTTCTTTTTTTTTCTTTTTTTTTATTATTTTGTTCACCCCTGCTGATCTGGAGCCTCAAGTTGTCGGTTGTCATGTGAAAACGTCTACCCTTTGTTCCAAACCAATACTGTCAATAAAGTAACTCAAGGTCCACAACGCGATTGAGTAAGGAAAAATGTAAAAAAAAAAAAAGTGCAAATAAATAGTGATTCTGACGCAAACTTTGAAAAGTGGTCTTATCGCCACAGCAACCAGTATGTTGCATGAATCGCGCATTCCATTGGTTGCTATGGGCATAAGTCCCCTGTTTTAAAGCTGGACCATTTGAAACCCCTTTTCATTCAAAAAGGGCGTAGATATATGGCGTATGCTCCCAGCAGAGGTGGTAAAAGCAAAATAAGGATATGCTTCATATAAAGGCAGATGAAAAAAAGCCACAACGGCTCTAATGTTAGTACATTAATCATTGCCACGGATGCCCGGATTCTTCCCTGCACACAATATATTTTCTGCTCCATTAGTGACGCTATGCGGGGAGTCTGCGCCTGCGCCGTTATGTTTTATGGATGCCCTGTGATGATAAGAAATGTCAGCTCTGATTTATTTGCCATTCAAGTAAAAATGTCATTTTGTTTACAATCGGTGAAGGACCGAATTCAGGTCCAGATGATTCTACCTGATACAGAATTCTTCAAGGATCTCAAGCGGCCGGTGTCTCGCGTGGCTCTCTGGGATTTAAAAGGTTAAAGAAGCACGTTTAAGGGTTAATCTGAATTTTTTGGGCGATTAAATAGTGTAAACATTTTTTTTAATGCTCATATAATACCAGTCTAGCATAATCACAAAATAATATTTTATCAAATGCTTCTGATTGGCCTCTCATGGTTTTTTTTTTACTAATTTTTAAATTGATTTCACTTAAATCATCGAAATTTTTACTTTAAAAAACCTTAAATGACTTAATACTATGGCAGATTCAAAACGGCAGAATTAATGTAAAATTGTTAAAGGGACAGTTTTAAATGCCCCTCCCCCGCGACAGAAATGTATATTAAATTACGAGTTCTCTCATTTTTTGACATTTTTAAAAATGCATATTTTTATATCCGGGGGGCGACAATTCTTGCCACTGATTGGCTGCTTGAAGCCACTCAGAGGCAGGAAACCACCTCCTTTAGAAGGGAGCACTTCCTGTGCGTACCAATGGGGGGATCTCGACTCAGACCTCGACTAGTGTTTGATGGAGCCAGAGCTGTGTGGCGGTAAGTATATCCCCCGTCAGTCCATGTATTCGGCCGATCACGTCTCCTGCCCAAATATTTTTGTCCGCATGGTGTAACTCTACCAATTATTAGACGTAAACAGACGACAAGAACACCTTCCCAAAAGCTACCACGTTTCATGTATAAACACACTTCCAGGTGGTGTATAACGAGAAGACGTTTAATAAGCTCATTATATCGCATGAGACAGCAGAAGATGAGATGAATCCCTTCCGCATCCCGCGTTATCTGTGCGAGAGCCTCTGACCTTATCAGCTGTTACTCCGCTGGGTTTAATGTATTCAGGGAATCCAAAGCAAACACGACATTTAAGATACGAAGACGTTAGGAACTGTTACTGGCTTGCCTTTCCAGTACCGGTTACTCATAAAACGGATACTATAAATATAAACCAATGTTAATGGTTTACATATTATAGATTTAATTTATAAACCCAACGTATATCTATATAATGGAAGCACCAGGGGTTTATTTACCTATCCAAGGGCAGCGCCATCATCGGCCCCCTCTTTGACGCTGTACTTCCTGTTGGGCGCTGGGAAATGACATCATATCCTGGTGCTCCACCTTTTAAGGCCTGGTTGGCCTGTTTCAGAATACGCCACTGGGGAGCAGCAATGATAACTTCCTGTCCACAGGATCTGTACAATTATCTGTCCATTAGGGACAGGAAGTTCATTGATGGGTTATTCTTCCCCTTTTTGTTCCCAAATGTAATCTTCCACAAGCAAAAATAGTCCCGTAAACTTAAAGAAGGTTAAAGAGAAACTCCAACCATTATATTCACTACAATATGGGCCCTTTAATATTTCAGAGTGTCCCCCCACTTTACAAATAGGGTAAATTATTCAGAATATCCCCATATCTATTTGCCCCTTTTTATACCTCGGCTTATTTTCTCTGGAAAATACTTACCACCAATCAGCTCCTGGCTCGGCAAACGCTGCATTATGGCCTCTGTGTTCCTTCGCGGAAGGCGCTGCCATTGATGTCAATGAAAGCGCTTTCCTGCCACTGATTGGCTGCTTCAATCAGCCAATCAGCTACAAGAATTGTCCGACCACTTTTTAGTACACATAAAATAATTGAATACACATTCTTCTTTACTGTCTTCTCAAACTGTCCAATGGCTGCTCCCATTATATATGGCTGAGGCCGGTTTCTTATATAATATATATAATATTCATTTTCTCCAAACACGCAGGTGGAGGTAAAGCTTTGAGAATTATACCTGTGCCTAAAGCGCCACTTGAGAGCCATAGATAATTGTGACATCCATCAGAGGCTGATCGCCATTCAGTTAATGGAGTTCGGAGATCGTTAGTACGTAATCAGGAAATTCCATACGCTCAAATTGATTATTAACTCTTCATTTGATCTCTTTTAAATGTCGATGAATCCACAAATACCATTAACATACCATGTGCTGAAAATATTCACCGGCAATTCCCCATTTACTGTAAATAATCAAAAGGGTCACATGTTAAAACTCTGATAATCGAATAGCGTGTGTGACGTGTGCGGCGTGTGGTTAATAAGATTGGAAGGTCATCATCATGATGATCGGTAACCCTTTTCTGACCCGGCTTAGATATGATATAGACTCCAAGAGCCTGGGTCGATATTAGATGATCTCATCATGACCTCATAGGATTAGGCTTGGAGCAGCATCACAAAGGGAGAAGAATAAATGTTTCTAATATCAAAAAAATGACTGCTTGTAGATATTAGAGCAGCTCTGTCATGGTTCCCAAAATGTTACTTAGACCATAATCTAAAACATATGGAACATATGGAAGTTTGACTTTACTGAGAGGGTGGTACATAATGGGAAGCGCCTCCCGGCAGAAGTGGTAGAGGCTTTGAGTCTTTAACAGTAGTTATTCAAATGATACAGAACTATTTTCTACAGAATTAGCTGAAGTTAGAATTTCGATATTCTGTTTTTTTAGCATAATATTTAGTTCACATAAGAATTACTGTTAATAATAATAAATAATAATAATAATAATAATAATCAAAATACAGTAATAATAATAATAATAAACAGTGAATAAAAATAAATAATAATAATTTTAGATAATAAATAATAAAACAAAGCTTTGAGAAAATATACATGATTTATACTGAGATGTTTCCGTCAAGTTGCCCTTTTTCCTGGTGTAAAGTTTCAAATCCTATTCAGTCCTTGGTCTTAGACTGAGGAGCCAGATGCCTTTGCCACTTCTACTGGGAGGCTGTTCTATATATCTACCACACTCTCATTAAAGTAAACCTTCCCTACATTCCATCCGTGCCTCGGACTCTAGTTTTAGACTATAGCCTCTGGTTCTAACCTTTCTCCTGTTCCTCAAACAGGTTTCCCTTACTTTTTGGGTGATGGGACTCCATTAATTTAGGGAATTAAGTTAACCACAAGTGGTTGTAGCTGAGGATCGCTACTCAATCTCAAGGAGGCAAATAAGTGTCTCTTCCCTTTCATTGACCCTCCAGCACTCAACCCCAGAGCAATACTTGAGACCTTCTCCTTGTCTTGAGTCGCATTGTGTAATTGAAAGCCATCAAAATAACACAGTGCTTTAATTTGATAGGGGGGCTTTGGGTAATTTAATGCGCAGCTCCTGCATACCAAATTTAATTTCACTTTGACATTTTTTCTTTAGCAAGATAATAAAATTAATTGCTTTTGTAACAAAAATAGCCTGCCGTACGTCAGCTCATTGAATGTAAATGTTTGTAAGCGATCCACGCGGATGCAGGAGGATAATGTCTTAATTATGTACTTTATAAGGCGGCGCATCATGCTGCCAATGACCTATCATGCAGGAATTACAGGATCCGAATGCGTTTAAATTAAAAAACATATATATTAACCCCTTAATGGCAAAGCCTGTACATGTATGGGCTCAAAATGCATTGTTTTCAATGGGTTTAGGGACCGCCCATTGTCCTTTAGGGGGGTTAAACTTTTGAGTGTTCATTTTACGCAGGTGACAAAGCTTGGCGAAAGCTTTGTTTCTGTGAAGCACGTTTGCTAAAAAAAGTGATATTTTTTTATGTTCTCGCCAAGTGAAAAGTGTTTCCGTTTTCTTTTTTTCTCGGCGTTTTGTGCTCAGTAAACCAGTGAGTTCCGCGAGAAAGCATTTTGTGTCATTCAGATATTCAGATATGTTTTTACTTTTGATGTTCAATAGATATTGTAGTGTGAGGGGTGCTGATTTTGCCAGTTACGGATGAAGACATGTGAATTCACATTGAGCTTTGCATGTCCTCACCTGTAACTCACAAAATGTATAGTCTCAGCCACTTACATTCCCTCTCAAACAACTTGCAGATTGGTTAGTCTGCGAGTGTTTTTTTGTGAGAGCTCGCAACTGGAGTCAAGTCTGGTCACTCAAATTAACCCTTAACTTGACTGTCCACTTGACCTGTTTAGGAAAAGATCCATCAATGTTTTTCATTTTTAGGCATTTTAACCCATAATAGGGGCAGAAGGAGAGGTCACAGGGTGTATCAAGATAAAAAATATACAGTGGCCCTTAATTTGTCTAACTATTGATTGTACTGACACATGCTGTTTGGTGCCGTGAGCTAAATGCCCAACCCAAACTATAACCTGTTAAGACAAGATGACTAAAAATTGTGTTCGATCTCTCCACAAATGCCTCTGAGTCCTAATGGGTTACTTGAATGGATTTTGGGGGTGGGTTAATAAATAACTACCAATTATCACAAGTTTCTACTGTTCATGGAGCAGAGACCTCCTCAATGCTGGCCAGTAGCCTAGGTAGAACAAGTTCCTGTAGAAGGAAGCAGATATTTTGGTAGACCATAACCTAATTTCTGTAGACGCCAAGTAATAGGGAAGTAAAGCATATATAAAATACTTCAAACACATTTCTTTAGTTAGCAGCAATGGCTTCCTTTAGATGTTTATCATATGTGATGAAGGCCAGATTCTCAAGTCAACTTGAGTCTCGAGTCTTTTGAGACTCTAGAACACCCCACTTTGTTAGCGTGGTCCTCCCAATGTTACCATGTTTTGCAATTTCCAACCTCTCCCTGTTTTCAAATAACTTATTTGAATGTCTAGGGTTTTCTGAGGCACCAATAGCTTGTACTCCTGGAGGTAAATGACATTCGGGAACTAGGGCCAGACTGGTGATGACCTGGCACCTTAAGGCCAGTGGCTGCTCGGTGACGTAGGTGCAGCTGAACATTTGCCCCAGTGTGCCAGATGGCCAGTCCAGGCTACATGTTCTACATGTACATGATAAAACACTTGTTTCAGGTATTGCATATAATTTAAAAGTCTAATAACCATTTCCTTCAAAATTTTACCTTAATTGAACCTTTTTTTTTATATATTAAGCCTAACGCAGGGTTACTCGTTAGTAAAGGTGAGGACTAATCCATTATCTGACAAGGTGGACGGGTCCTGTTTGTTCAGCTTCATTGATTGAAGCAAAAGGCCGAACATACCGTTTATACAATGAATCTTTTCACTGCATTAATAATAGTTATATTCCTCAGCGAGGCCGT
>VKOC01000010.1:7669162-7709254 GCA_009364415.1 Spea multiplicata
TCCTTAAAATACCCCAATTTTGAATAACTTTTTATACCAGTTTTAGAAATTATTCTTTCATCGGTAAGTCTCACAAGATAAAAGGCTGGAGACTGCGTGGTTTATAAATTAAAATAGTACATTGTACCTGTTATTAATGGGTTGGCTGGTTAACAATATAAATTATCTGTTGGTTTATATTATGTTTCACCGAGTCCTTTACCTTCAAGAGTCTTAATGGATATTATTGATCAGAAAGTTAGCCGTGGGGGGGTATTCAATAAGGATAATACAATGGCCAAAGACTAATGACGTACCGAAAGACAAAGCGATGGACAGCTAGGTAGACATCTATCTCTTGAATTTGATTCAGAACTTTTGTTTGACATTCTAAATACACTCCTTTGTCTAAGCTTCTGTTTAAGATCTTGGTTATTTTATTAATAATGTTCTTGACTAGAATGAATCATCTCCAGGGGTCTCCAGGGGCCAAAGTTTATTCCGAACCACTCTGGTTAAGCACACATCGGCTATTTAACTGGCGGGCATTTTTCTTATCTGGTAATTAGTATAATTTGTTGTTTTGCAGTCTCAAACATTGTTGAGTTCTTAAGATCTTCTTCTGTTTAAATCCTTAAGTGGATATTAGTTTGGGCTCACGGTGCTTCCACGCGCTCGTTTTAATATAATCCGTGCAGGGATGCAGTTTTAATAGAGAGAAATATCTAACTTCTGAAGAATTGTACCGTCCATCAGAAATCGGGCTGTTCCGCTGCATTAAACGTTTTGAGCCATGCTTGAAAAGCGGATTCCCGAAATCAAACAAAATAAATCCCGCGGTGCCTGATGATTTGAGATGTTTTGTGTTGAATTGTGACAGGTTAATAAAATCCGGATCCGCTAAACACTTCACTTCATACCCGGTCGTTTTCAGTTTCCTCCATTAATCTCATGGCGTTTGGGACATACTAAGGATGCGTGAGATGTTATGACACAAGTAAAGTAACCATGTTTTCTAGAATTTTCCAGAATTTGTAACCTAAATTAAGTTAAAAGAGATGATTTTAGAATTAAGCAAAAGTCTCTAGAATCTATAAAAGGCAAGAGCAGGAAGGACTTCAGAAATCTTGGTGCCCTAGGGCATTCTTGCCATGTTCCACCCAATGATCCTCCTGCCACCCTGCCCAATGCTTTCAATGGAGCCATCGGGCCTAAAAGTCTGGAAAGGGGCCACTAGGCTCCAACCTCCAAGGAGGGGTCATCAAGCCTGCAAGGATCCATTCCATGGTAGCAGGCTATGAGGGCACAGTCCTGGGTACCGGGGTCATGAGGGCCCATGCTGGGCTTCTTGCTGTCCAAGGTCTCATTCATGGTTCCTGGCTGTAGCCTTCTGTTGGTAGCCCTGCCCGGGAGTACTAACCCTAGTGCTTATAATTGCTTCTTAAGTGTCAAAAGTCAAACTCGACGTGACCAAACCTTTTAGCGATGATCCAGTTGATGTCATATATATATAGTTAATTCTGCAAACCCGAATGTCACCAATTTGGAAAATTGGTTACATAGAAACATAGATCAGACCCGTTTGGCCCGATTTATCTTCCATCCTCTAAATAAAGTAAAACACCATTACATCACATTTACATTACATTAAGGCTGAAATCTTTGGAGACGCGATATCTTGCCAACAGACTGAATTCTCTTTGGTCCATTGACTCTTATTGTCGGAATATGACATACAATGGACCCCAGACTCCACCCAATTCCCCAGAATTAAGCAGAAAATATCTCTTCCGATTAATATGTATCATGGGCTGTATGGACTCCTTAGCATTCAAGTTTGTGAAAGCCTGTATTGCATTCAGTATTTCTCCATTAGTTCAATAATCAACCAATTATAGCCCATTTCTGTTTCTTGCTAATGATGTTGCTCTCCGTGACCCCGGGGAAGGGAGATTTTCACCTACAAAATTCACATTCAGACAACGTCTGGAAGGAAAGAACTACTTCTGTACATCTCTAATTACCCTTTCTGTCTATATTTTAGTGTCTAAAGTTTTTTTTTACCCGTTTGTCTTTTAGCCCAGCGCTGAGTGGGACACGAGTGACTCACAAACCTACCTTCAAACTCGTAATTTCCACGAAATCTTTGGGTTTTGGTAACAAAAGCTTGTTGGGGTGAGAAAACGAGAACTGTCTGCTCAGAGGTTCTTTGAAATTCTCCCGGGGCCCAGAAAGACGTTACTTAATATTTTAAATTATTTTGGAACACAATGACGTCACCACTGTTTGCAGTCTTAGATTGAAGTTGATATAAGAGACCTCTGAGGTCCCGAAAGCTTATGAGACCCAATAAATTTATATTACTCTATACCGAACTGAAAAAGGAGGTATCAACTTCGACTTAAGACTCCTTCATCTAATGTTTCTGTGTCCCGACTGCAAAGTTTGACCACGAATATATGGGATTTCTTCTTAAAATAGTGAGTTTTGTCTTGGAAGTAGTGAGGGTGCCTTAAACCATTTTATAGCCTATTAAATTCAAGAAACCGATCGGCCCCATTCGGCCCCCGTCTAGTCTGCCCATTTTTCCTGCTATAAAGACTCAGACTTAAACCAGTCGTTGGTCTCGTCTTAGATTCAGGAGCCGTATGTCTATCCCATGGATGTTTAAATCCCCTCACTGCATTAGCCTCTACAACTTCTGCTGGGAGGCTGTCCCATTTATCTACTACCCTGTTAGCAAATTAAATCTTCCTGACATTCCATCTCAGCCTCCGACCCTCTAGGGTTAGATTCTGGCCTCTTGTTGTAACATTTTTGCTCCTTTCTCTCCTGTAATCCCTTTAAGTATTTAAACCTTTTTCTATCGCGTCTCATCTCTCTCTCTCTCTCTCGCTCTCCTCTCCTCCAAGCTCTCTCGCTAACAATGACAAACCTCCCTGTATTCAGTTACATCAAAATATATCAGCTGCGGCATATTCAACAGTTCTTTGTTTACCTAGCATTTTTTGGCACCGAGCATTCAGGAGTATCTCTTCATCGGGTTTCAAGAAACAAAACGATGAAAGAAGCCATGTTTTCGACGGCCTCGCTGAGGAATATAACTATTATTAATGCAGAGAAAAGATTCATTGTATAAACGGTATGTTCGGCCTTTTGCTTCAATCAATGAAGCTGAACAAACAGGACCCGTCTACCTTGTCAGATAATGGATTAGTCCTCACCTTTACTAACGAGTAACCCTGCGTTAGGCTTAACATATAAAAAAAAAAGGTTCAATTAAGGTAAAATTTTGAAGGAAATGGTTATTAGACTTTTAAATTATATGCAATACCTGAAACAAGTGTTTTATCATGTACATGTAGAACATGTAGCCTGGACTGGCCATCTGGCACACTGGGGCAAATGTTCAGCTGCACCTACGTCACCGAGCAGCCACTGGCCTTAAGGTGCCAGGTCATCACCAGTCTGGCCCTAGTTCCCGAATGTCATTTACCTCCAGGAGTACAAGCTATTGGTGCCTCAGAAAACCCTAGACATTCAAATAAGTTATTTGAAAACAGGGAGAGGTTGGAAATTGCAAAACATGGTAACATTGGGAGGACCACGCTAACAAAGTGGGGTGTTCTAGAGTCTCAAAAGACTCGAGACTCAAGTTGACTTGAGAATCTGGCCTTCATCACATATGATAAACATCTAAAGGAAGCCATTGCTGCTAACTAAAGAAATGTGTTTGAAGTATTTTATATATGCTTTACTTCCCTATTACTTGGCGTCTACAGAAATTAGGTTATGGTCTACCAAAATATCTGCTTCCTTCTACAGGAACTTGTTCTACCTAGGCTACTGGCCAGCATTGAGGAGGTCTCTGCTCCATGAACAGTAGAAACTTGTGATAATTGGTAGTTATTTATTAACCCACCCCCAAAATCCATTCAAGTAACCCATTAGGACTCAGAGGCATTTGTGGAGAGATCGAACACAATTTTTAGTCATCTTGTCTTAACAGGTTATAGTTTGGGTTGGGCATTTAGCTCACGGCACCAAACAGCATGTGTCAGTACAATCAATAGTTAGACAAATTAAGGGCCACTGTATATTTTTTATCTTGATACACCCTGTGACCTCTCCTTCTGCCCCTATTATGGGTTAAAATGCCTAAAAATGAAAAACATTGATGGATCTTTTCCTAAACAGGTCAAGTGGACAGTCAAGTTAAGGGTTAATTTGAGTGACCAGACTTGACTCCAGTTGCGAGCTCTCACAAAAAAACACTCGCAGACTAACCAATCTGCAAGTTGTTTGAGAGGGAATGTAAGTGGCTGAGACTATACATTTTGTGAGTTACAGGTGAGGACATGCAAAGCTCAATGTGAATTCACATGTCTTCATCCGTAACTGGCAAAATCAGCACCCCTCACACTACAATATCTATTGAACATCAAAAGTAAAAACATATCTGAATATCTGAATGACACAAAATGCTTTCTCGCGGAACTCACTGGTTTACTGAGCACAAAACGCCGAGAAAAAAAGAAAACGGAAACACTTTTCACTTGGCGAGAACATAAAAAAATATCACTTTTTTTAGCAAACGTGCTTCACAGAAACAAAGCTTTCGCCAAGCTTTGTCACCTGCGTAAAATGAACACTCAAAAGTTTAACCCCCCTAAAGGACAATGGGCGGTCCCTAAACCCATTGAAAACAATGCATTTTGAGCCCATACATGTACAGGCTTTGCCATTAAGGGGTTAATATATATGTTTTTTAATTTAAACGCATTCGGATCCTGTAATTCCTGCATGATAGGTCATTGGCAGCATGATGCGCCGCCTTATAAAGTACATAATTAAGACATTATCCTCCTGCATCCGCGTGGATCGCTTACAAACATTTACATTCAATGAGCTGACGTACGGCAGGCTATTTTTGTTACAAAAGCAATTAATTTTATTATCTTGCTAAAGAAAAAATGTCAAAGTCAAATTAAATTTGCTATGCAGGAGCTGCGCATTAAATTACCCAAAGCCCCCCTATCAAATTAAAGCACTATGTTATTTTGATGGCTTTCAATTACACAATGCGACTCAAGACAAGGACAAGGTCTCAAGTATTGCTCTGGGGTGAGTGCTGGAGGGTCAATGAAAGGGAAGAGACACTTATTTGCCTCATTGAGGTTGAGTAGGGATGCTCAGCTACAACCACTTGTGGTTAATTCCTTAAATTAATGGAGTCCCATCACCCAAAAAGTAAGGGAAACCTGTTTGAGGAACAGGAGAAAGGTTAGAACCAGAGGCTATAATCTAAAACTAGAGTCCGAGGCCTCTACCACTTCTGCCGGGAGGCTCTTCCCATTATTTACCACCCTCTCAGTAAAGTCAAACTTCCATATGTTCCATATGTTTTAGATTATGGGAACCATGACAGAGCTGCTCTAATATCTACAAGCAGTCATTTTTTTTGATAGTAGAAACATTTATTCTTCTCCCTTTGTGATGCTGCTCCAAGCCTAGTCCCATGAGGTCATGATGAGATCATCCAATATCGACCCAGGCTCTTGGAGTCTATATCATATCTAAGCCGGGTCAGAAAAGGGTTACCGATCATCATGATGATGACCTTCCAATCTTATTAACCACACGCCGCACACGTCACACACGCTATTCGATTATCAGAGTTTTAACATGTGACCCTTTTGATTATTTACAGTAAATGGGGAATTGCCGGTGAATATTTTCAGCGCATGGTATGTTAATGGTATTTGTGGATTCATCGACATTTAAAAGAGATCAAATGAAGAGTTAATAATCAATTTGAGCGTATGGAATTTCCTGATTACGTACTAACGATCTCCGAACTCCATTAACTGAATGGCGATCAGCCTCTGATGGATGTCACAATTATCTATGGCTCTCAAGTGGCGCTTTAGGCACAGGTATAATTCTCAAAGCTTTACCTCCACCTGCGTGTTTGGAGAAAATGAATATTATATATATTATATAAGAAACCGGCCTCAGCCATATATAATGGGAGCAGCCATTGGACAGTTTGAGAAGACAGTAAAGAAGAATGTGTATTCAATTATTTTATGTGTACTAAAAAGTGGTCGGACAATTCTTGTAGCTGATTGGCTGATTGAAGCAGCCAATCAGTGGCAGGAAAGCGCTTTCATTGACATCAATGGCAGCGCCTTCCGCGAAGGAACACAGAGGCCATAATGCAGCGTTTGCCGAGCCAGGAGCTGATTGGTGGTAAGTATTTTCCAGAGAAAATAAGCCGAGGTATAAAAAGGGGCAAATAGATATGGGGATATTCTGAATAATTTACCCTATTTGTAAAGTGGGGGGACACTCTGAAATATTAAAGGGCCATATTGTAGTGAATATAATGGTTGGAGTTTCTCTTTAACCTTCTTTAAGTTTACGGGACTATTTTTGCTTGTGGAAGATTACATTTGGGAACAAAAAGGGGAAGAATAACCCATCAATGAACTTCCTGTCCCTAATGGACAGATAATTGTACAGATCCTGTGGACAGGAAGTTATCATTGCTGCTCCCCAGTGGCGTATTCTGAAACAGGCCAACCAGGCCTTAAAAGGTGGAGCACCAGGATATGATGTCATTTCCCAGCGCCCAACAGGAAGTACAGCGTCAAAGAGGGGGCCGATGATGGCGCTGCCCTTGGATAGGTAAATAAACCCCTGGTGCTTCCATTATATAGATATACGTTGGGTTTATAAATTAAATCTATAATATGTAAACCATTAACATTGGTTTATATTTATAGTATCCGTTTTATGAGTAACCGGTACTGGAAAGGCAAGCCAGTAACAGTTCCTAACGTCTTCGTATCGTAAATGTCGTGTTTGCTTTGGATTCCCTGAATACATTAAACCCAGCGGAGTAACAGCTGATAAGGTCAGAGGCTCTCGCACAGATAACGCGGGATGCGGAAGGGATTCATCTCATCTTCTGCTGTCTCATGCGATATAATGAGCTTATTAAACGTCTTCTCGTTATACACCACCTGGAAGTGTGTTTATACATGAAACGTGGTAGCTTTTGGGAAGGTGTTCTTGTCGTCTGTTTACGTCTAATAATTGGTAGAGTTACACCATGCGGACAAAAATATTTGGGCAGGAGACGTGATCGGCCGAATACATGGACTGACGGGGGATATACTTACCGCCACACAGCTCTGGCTCCATCAAACACTAGTCGAGGTCTGAGTCGAGATCCCCCCATTGGTACGCACAGGAAGTGCTCCCTTCTAAAGGAGGTGGTTTCCTGCCTCTGAGTGGCTTCAAGCAGCCAATCAGTGGCAAGAATTGTCGCCCCCCGGATATAAAAATATGCATTTTTAAAAATGTCAAAAAATGAGAGAACTCGTAATTTAATATACATTCTGCGCGGGGGGGGGGGGGGCATTAAACTGTCCCTTTAACAATTTTACATTAATTCTGCCGTTTTGAATCTGCCATAGTATTAAGTCATTTAAGGTTTTTTAAAGTAAAAATTTCGATGATTTAAGTGAAATCAATTTAAAAATTAGTAAAAAAAAAACCATGAGAGGCCAATCAGAAGCATTTGATAAAATATTATTTTGTGATTATGCTAGACTGGTATTATATGAGCATTAAAAAAAATGTTTACACTATTTAATCGCCAAAAAATTCAGATTAACCCTTAAACGTGCTTCTTTAACCTTTTAAATCCCAGAGAGCCACGCGAGACACCGGCCGCTTGAGAGCCTTGAAGAATTCTGTATCAGGTAAAATCATCTGGACCTGAATTCGGTCCTTCACCGATTGTAAACAAAATGGCATTTTTACTTGAATGGCCAATAAATCAGAGCTGACATTTCTTATCATCACAGGGCATCCATAAAACATAACGGCGCAGACGCAGACTCCCCGCGTAGCGTCACTAATGGAGCAGAAAATATATTGTGTGCAGGGAAGAATCCGGGCATCCGTGGCAATGATTAATGTACTAACATTAGAGCCGTTGTGGCTTTTTTTCATCTGCCTTTATATGAAGCATATCCTTATTTTGCTTTTACCACCTCTGCTGGGAGCATACGCCATATATCTACGCCCTTTTTGAATGAAAAGGGGTTTCAAATGGTCCAGCTTTAAAACAGGGGACTTATGCCCATAGCAACCAATGGAATGCGCGATTCATGCAACATACTGGTTGCTGTGGCGATAAGACCACTTTTCAAAGTTTGCGTCAGAATCACTATTTATTTGCACTTTTTTTTTTTTTACATTTTTCCTTACTCAATCGCGTTGTGGACCTTGAGTTACTTTATTGACAGTATTGGTTTGGAACAAAGGGTAGACGTTTTCACATGACAACCGACAACTTGAGGCTCCAGATCAGCAGGGGTGAACAAAATAATAAAAAAAAAGAAAAAAAAAGAAAAACAACTTAAAAGCACACCGCAATACACCGCGTAGTATCGTGCAGCTGACTAATTCGTATTGTATGTTTTTCTTAGAAATCAATCTACCCGTCAACATTAGATTGTTTGCTTTTTCTGCCTCCATTACCCAAGAGGATTCCTCCGTGAAAAGAGCAGATACCTTTCCTAGAAACATAGAATCTGCCCCGTATTCCTGCTGTAAAGACTCAAACCTCAACCAGTCGTTGGTTTCGTCTTCAGAAGCCATATGTCTGAATTGACCTCAACCACTGGGAGGCTGTTCCACTTCCCTACCACCCTAACTAACTAACTGATCCCTCCGCCTAGTGATATATTGAATGGACGCACTCTCGTGCCGGATGGAGATACTCACCTGCTTCCGTGAACTCACGGTGTTCTTGTTCCCCTTACAAGAAAGTTTGATGGAGTTGTAGGGTTTCCCATGATGTTTAGAGCTCATCCGGCTAAGATCCTGGGGGTGGGATGGAAGCGGATTCATAAATAATATCCTCGCGATCAGTCCGTACAAAACAGTTGCGAGGACCAGAGGAATCACGTAGAAGATGGTGAAGTCCAGGAAATAGATGGGGGTGTACAAGTTTCTAGATACTCTGTAACCACAGTTGACCTGGACGCCATCGGCGAACTTCACTTCCTTGGTGTCCACCAGGAAGAACCACATGACGCAGTACATGGAGGTGAACATCCACACGAAGGTGATGATCTTCTTGGCTCTCGAAACGGTGCAGATGAACTGGGCTTTAATGGAGTGGCAGATGGCTATGTACCTCTCGACGGTGAATGCCGTGATCGAACAAGCTGAGATATTGATCCCCAGGTACTGGAGATAAGTTATGCAGAGGCAACCAACGTAGCCGAAGACCCAAGACGCAACTACTTCTGAGATATTGGGAAGTCCAGCGGCCAGCAGTACTATCAGGTCAGCGATGGCCAAGCTGACCAAGTAACAGTTTGTCGGAGTCATCATGTGCTTGGTCCTCAACACAACTAAAACTACCATTATGTTCCCGGCAATACCCACTCCGCAGATTAAAAGGACGAGAAAAATGGTAACCACCTGTACCTCGAGGGCATTTTGGGGCATGTTTCCTAGAGTTTGATTGACCCCAGTTTCGTTATATACATGCGTTTCCAAAGACATTGTATAATTATCCATGTTTTTCCTTAAAACGTTCTTTCTTTCTCTTTTTCTTGCAAATTATCACAGCTCTAGGCAGGTAGCTTTGCAGCCGGGGGGGATTAACACTTTTTCAAATCAACGATCCCTGTTGAAAAAGAAAAAAAAAAACACAAATGTTAGTAAATGACCATAGTCTAGTTTTCCTTAAGTATTAACTGGAGAATCGTCCACACTTGTGAACAAAAATAAATAAATCTCATGGATATTGATGATAGGAATTGTAGTTAATTTACAGATAGAATAAAAAATTCTAAAAAAAAAGCTAAATAAAAAATAAAAAAATCTATTTTTTTCAATTACAAAAAAATAAGCAAATTCATCAAGCTTACAACTAAAAAGTATACTTATAGGAAAATATACAATGGTGACATTAACTATTTGTTAACCTTCTAATGCAAAATATATACATTTGCCCCCTTAAATCCCTTATTCTTTAGTTTTTCTAAGTGTGATCATTTACAGAATCTGATACATTGTATCTAGAATTATATATAAATTGACTATAAATACGAAAATAAATCATTTTTTTAAAGATTAAACAAAGTTCTATCATAATGTAAAACTCAAGATGAATGATCGTCGATGAAATAATAATAAAAAAATACATAGAACCATCATAAGGAAGAATAATAAAGAAAATATTTTTTTTTAATTTTTTTTTAAATTTTGTTTGTGAAAATTTACCATTTCCAGCTGCGTTGATTGGAGAAAGAGGTGAAATCCTGGGGTATAATGGAAGGTAAGCGTGGAATCCAGTGGTTGCAGGATTCTTCGGAGATGTGATGTTGCCAGGAGCGAAGCTGCCGTTGTTATATATGTGGCTTGCGATGGGAACTGCAGATCGGCACCAGTAGCTTTCGAGACCATGGACAGCAACCAGAGCGCAGCTGCGGCTCGAGCTGAATGAGACACAGCGTTTCTACACATCCTTTCAGATGCTTTTAACCCTTTGAGCCCAACAGACTGCATAAACATAAGCAGGCGCCCAGCCGCGTGTAACAAAGCACAGGAGGGACCTTCTCAACGAACCGGAGCTTGTAATCTAAAACCAGAGCGTCAGAGGATTAGATTTACTTTACTGAGAGCGTGGTAGATAAGTTGAACAGCCTCCCAGCAGAAGTGGTAGAGGGTAATACACCGAGGGTATTAAAACATGCATGGGATGGGGATACGGCTCCTGAATCTAAGACGAGACCAACGGCTGATTAAGGTCTAAGCGGGTAAGACGGAGCGGACTAGATGGGGGGCCGAATGGGGCCGATCTGCCGGCAGGTTCTCTGTTCCTTCACATGCAGGAGATGATTGGATTTCCCCCGTGTTCTCTACTAAATGCCCTCGCCTTGAACTCTAAATATTTAATAATGCAATATGCACACCAACAAAAAAAAAAGAGGTTAAAAAACACAGATAGTCTCGTTGCGAGAGTTGTTTATGAAACGATAGTCACCTTCTTTTTGAAATATTAATAAAGTGTGTGTGTTTTTCCACAAATCCGACTAAACAGGACGTTTCGGAGCTGCTGCACAGGTGGCGTGGGACTGGAACAGAAGCGGGAGGGTTGGGCGCCATGATAGCCGGGTGAATATTCAGAGGGATCGCTTTCTCTGTGTTTACATTTCAGATGGGAAGATGTTGAGGCCGGTCATCTCACTGTGAAGAATCCTCTTTGGTTTACTCGATGGGTGGTTGTAAAAGAATAGTAGCCGGCTCTCCTGCTTTGTGGCCTGGTTGGCTTTGCTCGGCGGCACCTGAGGAAGGGACCTCCGAGGTCCCGACAGCTTGTGGATCGCCTTAGTTCACGAGTTCTGGCGATATCATCGTGAAGGGGAACTGTTGGTGTCGGAATTTCTAACATAAGGCAAATGAAGTTATTTCAAGTTCCTATATCATGCGCTTTTTGGTTGTTAACCAATTTGGAGATATTTGGTTGAAATCTAAGCGGATGTTTTTAAAAAAAATCCTGGAAAGCTATGATTTGGGGAAAAAAATATGCATATTTAATAGTTGTTTCTGTCCTAAAGTTCTCTTTCTTCTCCTGTCTCTGGTTTTACAAAGGCTGCCTGAACCAATTAGTAGCAATCAACGGGCTTAACAATAGGAGAGGGATAACTTAGAGGGGAGGAATAACCATGCGGATCCTGAGGACAGGGCGTTGAGATGACTGCTCTCTTGCAGTGTGCATAAGCTGGGATTCTAACACACAACATGCACACACACATATACACACACATACACATACACACATACATACACATATATACACATACTCCTGTGTTCCAATGGCCCTTTATCACTCCCATCACTCCTGTGTTCCAATGGCCCTTTATCACTCCCATCACTCCTGTGTTCCAATGGCACGTTGTGTTCGCTGATCCAAGTTTAATTTTAAAAGGCTAATTGATCGTTAGAAAACCCTTATATATATGTGTGTGTGTGTGTGAATAGATACGTTAAAATGCTACCGAGGCATATTCAGTGTCTAGAACTGTAAAACGTAAAGCTTCTGTTCCCAATTTGTTTTAATCCTCCTAAATTTGACGTATGTGTTTTTCAGCACCACTTTCTTCACATTCGCTGGCCGCTTCACATGATGTGGTTTTGCTGCGGGGAATAGGAAAGAACAAATTTGCAAAAAAAAACCCAATGTCTGTATGAAAAATCCAGTTCCTTTCCACAAGAAGAACATAGTAATTTATTTAATACCATTAAGAAATATATATATTTTTTGGAATACAATGTTTCCATTAGAATTTGGGACAATAAAATATATTTTTTTAAATTAAGATATTACCTCTGTTTTGAAATGGCAGTATTGTAGGTTAAATGCGTCTTTAGAGAACTTCTCACCCTCCAATAAATGGTATAAGGCCCCTGGGAACGCTCATTGGCCCTACTATTAGTGTTGGTTATACAATTTTATATCTCTTTTATATCAATGTAGGTTTTTTTTTGCCTTGATGTTTGTCAATTGATGTTATTAAACAATAATAGTGTTTTGTTACCTTTTACTGTTCATATGTTCTTACATTCATGACCTTTCTGAACCGGGTTTACCTCTTTTTGTGTTTTTTATTTTTTGAAATCTTAAATTAATCGCATAGGCGCAAACTGTACTTTTATAACC
Organism: Spea multiplicata; assembly: GCA_009364415.1. Classification (NCBI taxonomy): domain Eukaryota; kingdom Metazoa; phylum Chordata; class Amphibia; order Anura; family Pelobatidae; genus Spea; species Spea multiplicata. Next base: position 7,681,896 of record VKOC01000010.1, read on the forward strand.
AATAGCAATTATTTTTATTAAAAGAAAATATATAGCGCTGCATAGATGGCTGATCTATAGTAATCCTCCAAATTTAACAGATGAGAAATTTTAATAATCATAGTCTTTATGGAATTTTTTATGAATACGCCTAATTAAGCTAATTCTGTTACGAAGCATATTTACTATATATATCCTACTATCAAAAAGACTTCTCCTTCTGTGGCATATACATTGTACGTGTCATCATACCATTCAGAGCTCTCTTAAAGTGTATCAGTATATGTCAGTTGCCATGTTGTATAATATATTTATTAACTGGATACCATAGCGAGATAAAAATCTATGCCTGAAATATTCACAATAAGTGAATTTCAACTAAAAGCGCATGGGATATTTTATTAGTGGATGTTATTGGAGTGGGCTAAAATTAAGTTGTGCACCTACAATGAGTACTTCCACAAAACCAACTACTCTATAGTCCACTCCAGACTTAATGGGGGATCTCGCTCAACAGAGGATCTAGATCAATAGAAGATCTCGCACATTGAAGGCCCTAGCTCAATGCAGGATCTGAGCCAATGGAGGATCTAGCTCAATGGAGGATCTAGCCCAATGGAGGATCTAGCCCAATGGAGGATCTAGCTCAATGGAGGATCACGCTCAATGGAGGATCACGCTCAATGGAGGATCTATCTCAACAGGGTCTCTATCTCAACAGGGTCTCTAGCTCAACAGAGGATCTAGATCAATAGAAGATCTCGCACATTGAAGGCCCTAGCTCAATGCAGGATCTGAGCCAATGGAGGATCTAGCGCAATAGAGGATCTAGCTCAATGGAGGATCTAGCTCAATGGAGGATCACGCTCAGGGGAGGATCTAGTTCAACAGGGGCTCTAGCTCAATAGAGTATCTAGCCCAATGGAGGATATATCTCAATGGAGTATCTAGTCAATGGGCGATCTACTGAAGCTAAATGAATAATCTAGCTCAATGGAGGATCTAGGTTAATGGAGGAACTGAAGTTAAACTGGACAACTGTCAATGTGCCAGTTAACTTGGTCACGCTAGGCACTAGATGCAGTTTTGTGGCATTTTTTGATACACCTGCCATGTTACCTTGTCGAAGTTCCTCAGTTAGACCTTGCTATGAATTGAAACATGAGTAGACTGAACTGTTGGTTGAGTTCACTTTATTGAGTAAAAAGTTACTCATTTTCTTAGGGTCAAACAAACTTAAATAGGAAAATTATCATTCATCATTTTCTCTCTTTCTTATCTTCGTTAATTATAATCTCAACCTCGCCAGTTCAAGATCCTTTCCTAAAAATAGAAGTGCACGACTTTCTATATCATTCTTTGGGTTTTTTTTTTTTAATACTTGTAACATTAAAACAAAATAAGAATTGGAAAAAAGAATCAAGTGAATCCCTGATAATTTTGTGTGTCATGATAATTATTCCATAACCCAGGTGAACCACAAGTAGTTGTGAAGTACTTCTACTGCAGTGTCTTTAGAGGACCATGTTAATTACGAAGGCAGGAAACATACGATCAAAGGCTGAGATATGATATTCCACCCATTACCTGAGTCAACAAGCCCCTTGAGATAAAACACATTTATGAATTATCTGTAATATGCATATATCAGAGTATAGGTTGTCATGGAACCTTCGACAAAAAAAAAAGATCAACACGTAAATTAACTTTGTGGGCGATTTGGGAAAACAGTCTGGTAATAATATTTAGGATACTAGCATGTTTAAAGAAGATCCCCTAGTGATGTATACATTAATACCCCCTCAGGGCTGTATACAGTAATAACCCCCCAGTGCTGTATACAGTAATAACCCCCCAGCGCTGTACTTTGCTCCAATAAACTCCCTTTATCTGCAGATCTGGAGGCCCGTGATATTTTGGGTGCTTAAACACCATACGGATTTTCGGGGGGGGGGGTATTTTTTATGAGATGGGAAATGTATCTTTTCTCCATATATTTGTCAGGAAGCAGACATAATACACATTCATTCATTAAGCTCATAAGAGCAATATGATTATTATTACATTATTTATATTTCCTCGATGGTAGTTCCATGCATACAAAAAAGACATGTTTAACATCCCCTTTAAGTAAATATATCCTAGTCTATCATGGGTGAGTGGACTTGAAGACTTCATTCCCTGAATGAGATGAATGGCTGAGAAATTACAGCCATAATACATATCACAAGGAAGCGATTACACTGAAATTGCTCAAAAGAGAGGGAAATTGAGCTTTTTTTGCAATAGAGAAATACTCTAGAATATTTGAGGCAGAGAGTTCCATGTTCCAAACACATATTTCTGAGAAATCCATTTTGGAGACAAGATTTTTTTGAGGCTCAACTGGAAGTCCAATGCGGGGTTTTTGTCTTCTTCTGGATCAACAGTAGGGTTGAATTTGACGGGCGCTTCCTAACGTTCTATGTTACTGTGCTACCATGTGAATATAATTTATTTCATAATTGGCTACAAACCAAACCTAGATAGTGCCCAGGTAATGATGCATCCCAAGGGAAACACCATGTTCATCTTCGACCTATTCATTGGTCTTCCATTGAATTTTCAATAAAAGCCACCGGTCGAGCACATATTTTTTCCCGTAGTTGGCACCGTGTATCCTTGACCAATAATCTCGTTTGTAGCCAAATCTTCATTATATCTGCTACAGTTTTTCTCAGTAAAGGTGAGACTCTTTCTGAGAGACATCACTCCAACTAAGGGAGGTCTTTCCGGATCTCGTATTACTCCGAGAAGATCGAGGTCTTTCCAACTCAAGAAGATTTATAGTAACAGAACCTTGACTGATTCCAATTCTCTGGGAAGCAGTCATTATTGCTCTTTGGTCTCAATTGATATCTCTGTCTTCTTTGGTGCTCAATCATTTCTGCTCTCTTTCTCTCTAAGCATATCCATTAGGTTTCAAAACTTACAACTTCCTTGGGATTCATTCTCAAATGGTAATATGAACCAAGATGCCAGCTTTAAGATGTTGGAATAAATAGAACATGGACTGTTTTCTGTTCTTCCAAGGTAGAAGCTTGAGACCGAGCAGGTGGAATTGGTAGACCATTGTCTACTAGATAAACTCATAAAGGAAATGTGGGGAGAATGTCAGCAAGGAGGAGAAGATCAGAAGGGCAGAAAGAAAAGGGACAAAAAATGATGAAGAGGTGAGTAGAGTGGGCAACTAAATGGTAACATGGACCACAATCTCTGGAAACAGACACTTTGGTAAGGTAAGGATGAGAGGGCAATTAGAAGGCTAGTAAAAGCAGGACATTGAAGAGATAAGACAGTGATATGGGCCAGTATTGGAACATGAAACCTTCCATATATTTAGACTTTGGATCCTGTGTATATCATTCATACATTCGAGAGAGAAGCTTGTTCCTTATTCTGATAGATAGTACAGTAAGTACAAACACTCAAACATCACTCTGGAACTGAAATCCCCGACCATATGTCTTTTTAATCTAATGTTTACCTCTTATGATAAGGCACAAGGCATGGCTTTATCCCCATAGCATGTAACTAGACCGTCTCACCAAATGTCTCATTTCTGTTAAGAACCATTAAGAGGCACTCTTTCCACTGACATGCCAATCCACTATACAATTCACTTAAATGGAGGGATAACAAGTGTTTGTATCAAAACATTAGGGTATAAATGATCAAAATATGTGTTGGGCTCATGGTACGCTCAGCCTCAAAGACAAGCCCTCTCAAAATATTAAGGAGCAATTGTAATGCTAGAAAAAAAATAAAGTTTACATTAAATGAGTCATTTGAGTGAATATTATCATCTTTTGGGTGTAGTTGTATTTGAATTCAATGTTTTATCATTTACAGAACATGACCTGCTGTCCCCCCTTGGTTAATGACATGAACAGTAGTAGGGTGACCTACTACACATCTCCTGGATTGCCCAGGACAGTCCCGCGATGGGACTTTATGTCCAAGGTCCCAGGCAGCCTCGCTCTTGGACAATGCACTGTCCTGGAACGAAAGCTATGAGTGAAGAAGGCAACTATTAGGATACCTTAAACCCTCATGTGGATGAAAATTGAAAGGAGCATCTTTGGTGGTTCCTTTTACCTAAAGAGCTTGCAAACTTTTGGGGGGGTTTACTAAGACAATATTCTCTCTCTTTCTAAAAAAAATTAAATAAATAAGAGAGATAATCCCATTGCCCATTATCTGGCATTTTTGACCAATAAAAAAGATGGACCAACTGAGTTTTCAATTCTTTCTGTAGTTCCCAGAGTCGTTATGCTCATAGGGACAATAAGTTTCCCAGGAGTGGATTTACTTCTACCGTCTACTAAAACCTGGCAATTCGACCTGCCGTCGCTCTTAGTATCCCTCATCTCTGCTGCACGGTGTGTGGGTGCGGATGGGTTAAACATCATTAAGCTGGGTACGAAGGGTTGGATACTTCTGCTATTCTTTTTGCTATTTGGTCCAGAGTCTTTCCTTACTTCTCTTCTCAAGAGAAAACATAAGACTGGTGTGAAAACTTTGAGACTTGCTTATCCTTAGACAGCTGCTCGTCTTGGTGGTTGTTGACTTGCGCTGTATGTGCCCTGAGGGCCCATCATGAGAAGCTGCCCACGCTCATACATGTCCGTAGCAGAAAGCCTTCAGGGCTTATATCTTGTCTTTGGAGGCCATTCATTCTTCAAGAAGAATGTCTCACTCTTTTCACTCTTTAATTCCTCGTTCTTCCCACGAAGAACGTCGAGAAGCCCTACTTGGGCCACCTAGTTCATCACACCAAAAATAAAAACTGTTTTACTCCCTGGAGGGGATCTTAATATCCTTTATTTGAATAGTTAATTAAATTTACACAAGTTGGCTTATAAAAAAATAAATTATGTTTTCATCCTATTTACCATTTAAAGCAGCGTTTAATTATCTGCTCTGTGATTCAATGCACCTGCCACGTCCCCACTTAATCAGACAGCCACAAACGTCCCGTAACATTACGCTATCCCGGCTGGTTCCCATTATTCTATATAATATAAATTATACAAAGCATCGGGGTTATTAAATCAAGCATTAATTATACAATCTGCAATGCCTTAGTTACAAACATTCTAGTTTTTATTGTCTAGAAAGAATGTAAATGTTTAGACAAATTTCGAAAAAAAAGAAAAGCTCCTTTTTCTTAACAAATCGATGAATCATTCGCCAGTTAACAATACAAATATCCGTCTAAACAAAACCCCCTCATCTGTACCCCGAACGCGGCGCGGACCTGCATTTTTAACATATTTAATGAGCAGACACAAAGAAATATGGTAATATGAGAAGTGAGCGCAATCTATATGCTAATATAATGTTTGGGGCATACCTCTGAGGGATCTTTACCGTTATTTGAAGTGGTCAGAATATATGAGGCATTTATCCAAAAACAATCAATGAAAAGATAAAACCAAGAAAATAAAAGCATGTATATATAAATAAATCACCTCCCGCTCCACGTCTATGCATACAAAGCATATCCTATGGTGTAACACTTGTAGGACCAGCGATGAAGGAACCTGGGAGAAAGTATAGTCCCAGTCCGGTAGTGTAGAGATGGCGAAACTACTGGAATACCTTATACACCCTTGGAACCACGGGATAGTCGGGGGCGACAGGGTCCTTGTAAGAAAGGTCCGGGAGGTATGGTATTATTGAACTTCACGGTGGGGGACGAGGCTTAAACTTTAATCGGTCGTTGGTCTCATCTTAAATTCAGGAGCCATATGCTTATCCTATACCAGTTTAAAGTTCCTTTCTGTATTAACTTCTACCACCTCTCACAAAAAGCTGTTCAACTTGGCTTACACTAACACACACTCATGCTAACACCATATACTAACACACACTCATGCTAACACCATACACTAACACACACTCATGCTAAACACCATATATCTAGACACACACTCATGCTAACACCATACACTAACACACCTCATGCTAACACCAGTATACTAACCACACACTCATGCTAACACCATACACTAACACACACTCATTGCTAACACCATTATACTAACACACACTCATGTAACACCATACACTCAACACACACTCATGCTAACACCATATACTAACAACACACTCATGCTAAACACCATTACACTAACACACACTCATGCTAACACCATATACTAAACACCACACTCATGCTAACACCATACCACTAACACAACACTCATGCTAACACCATATTACTACACACACTCATGCTAACACCATCACACTAACCACACACTCATGCTAACACCATATACTAACACACACCTCATGCTAAACACCGATATACTTAACACACACTCATGCTAACACCATACACTAACACACACTCATGCTAACACCATATACTAACACACACTCATGCTAACACCATATACTAACATACATACATTATCTCCCACTTTTCCCTTACATCACCATGTCTAGGCTCACACCTGACACTCTAATACTATTTGTTGACACATGCTGAGACCTAACACTAACACACACAATCATGCCAACACCATACAGTAACATACGCACACACCATATGCTGACACACATACTCTTGCTAACACCACACACTTACACATGCTAATGCCAAAAGCACACATTCTAACACCACGTAATAACATACACATACTCTACTGCCATACAGTAACTCACACTCCCCAATACCATAAACTAACACATACATACTTCACAACCATACATACTCACATGTCAAATCACGGCTGACCAACACTACTGTCCTGGACAGTCCTAGTCCAAATGTCCTAGACAGTCGCATTCATTGGAATGAAGATAATATTTCTTCAAATGCTTTATCTATTTATTTGATAACATTTTCAGGGACAAGTAGCTTGTTGTTGTCATTTCCCCATTAATGTCAGCGGCCGAACTCAATGACATTAAATTATTTAGTTCTAGGGTGCTTCCTGTTCTATAATTAAAAACTCACTTATTCATCTCTTCCATTGTAATCCTACCTGAAGCAAATTGCTTTGAAGTCTTCAATCTTTTGTATATCATAATTTGATACAATATATCTTACCTAGACTTACATATTGATCCGGGCCACGATTAATTGAATTTCTTTGGCAATATAGCATCTCGTCTAATCTAATTGTTTGGAATATTGTCTTTGGTGACTTCTTGTAATCAATAAATGACACATGAGTTTTAGCCTCAATCAGCAAAAGCTGGACATTGTTGATTTTTCTGTCCATATTAAGGCAAAAATTATGGTTTATGGAGCGACTTCCACCCAAGATGTTAATAGTAATTAAGATTGAGACAATCTACACTCAATCCTCAGCATTGAATAATATTCCCAACAAGCTTTGATCCACATCAATGGATAATATACCAAACAAACCTTGATGCATTCTTTGAAGATGTATAGGGCACCTAGATTTATTTTGAAAACATGAACCAGAAGATGTCCTTTTGGGTCAAAATGGGCCAATTCAGCGATTAATCCTAAATCAGACAGTTTTTGTACCAAATGAAAACCAAAGAAGGCATTTCCAAGTTTTATGGACTATCAAATTCTCTTCGCTGGCAGAAAAATTGCAATATTGTCATGTATTGATTACATGTCACGCCTGATACTAAAAATATTTCTATATTCCCTCATCCCACGCATGGTAATTTACTATTTATTGCATTCTCAGGGTCTTACACATTTATGAACACAAGGACAAGGTGACCTTGGCTTACTCTGTCAAATATCATGTGTGATATTTCTGTGAGTCATGTCTTATTGTCCCGGGGAGGCCTCCTCCATGTCACATTTGACATCAGAGTTAAAAGTCTCTAGAAATACATTAATGTATCAGCTGGACCATGCTCGTGTGGTCTCTTCTAGAGGAGCATGTAGCTATCTACTGCTTTTTATAACATTTGATGGTGATATAGGAAGCTGGCACTTCCCTTTATTAAACAGTGATGTATTTAATGGAGGTATGTTACTAGATATTGGAGCTGTCAGGATGATGGCCACATTTGGTGGCAAAATTAATGAGATGGTTTGGATTTTCAGGGCTGGGTTCACCTAGGGACCTGACGGTAGATCTCCTGCATGAGCATTGTCCCTCAAAAATGGGGCTCAGTTTTAATTTCATTTTATAACCTGTTTTACAGCTCTTTTAAAACCCATTACCTATGCCATTGCCAGTCATAAGGTCAAGACATCTTATCTATCTCTTAAAGCCCTACCTGTGGTGTCTTAGGTATAGACTAAGCTACCTTCCTTTGTTGTGTAACTTTGGACTTTTTTGCTCTTATCTCTTCACCCAGCGGCCCTGATTTTTTATTTTTAAGAATTTATCTTGGAAAAGTAAGAAGTCATTGCTTCAAACATACACCCCAACTAACGTCCTTCCATTATTATTGACCTACTGACCAGAGTAGAATGTTGGGGTGACAGAGCTAGCTAGAGTTGGGCTAGAGAGCTAGCGAAGATGCAAAAAAATATGAGTATGTTCACTTTACTTAACGCACCAGTGTGTGGGTGTTATCAAAAAATAAACCTTTTTGTATTAATCACCGCATCCAAATCGGATTAGTTAGCGATTCCACCGTACAATTATTCTGACACATTTAGACAAAAGAAAGTTAGTAAAGCAACACTAATTTAATTAAGGCCAAGATTCGGTCTTCTAGAGTTACTCTACTCCTTCTGTCTTTTAATTAAAATATTTAATACCTTTACATGGATTGACACATTGCCTAAAATGTAAAAATTGTACTTCAAATTTCATCTAGATATTCCAGCGTCGATCGTCGTAGGTTCCTGAGGTCACATGAGGAAATCCTAGCTTCCAAATACTTTCCTTTACAGAAAAGTACAATAACAACAAATATATAATTTCATGGCTGACATTTTATTTTGTTTCTGTACTCCGTCGAGAGATGCCTTTTTTTTTTTTTTTTTTGAAGAGTTGAGAAAGCTCTTCAGCCAGAACAACCTCTTCTATGGAAAGAGATTTTCAATTTCTGTGTTCTTTATGGAGCATTGTTATCAAAATATGAAAAGCCCGTCTACCCGATGAATGGGTTCCATACACGTACGCATTCTAGACGTTTGGAGCTCTTGACAAACTTCTGTTTCGTTCGTATCAGATATTGAAACACAGAATATGGGGCCAGTAGAGAAGAACCATTCTGACCATCTAGTCTACCCAACATCAGTAAAAACTCAAAACATACTCGTTATCATCTATAATGATATGCTTATTCAATGTATGTTTAAATCCCCTCACTGTATTAACCTCTACCACTTCTTTTGGAAGGATGTTCTACTTATCTACCACCCTCTCGGTAAAGTACAACTTCTTTACGTTATAGATCAAACCTCTGTCCCTCTAGTTTTAGATCATGGCCTATTGTTTTCTCCTCTTTGAAATAAAACTTCCCTCCTGTACTTTGTTAAATGTTTCTCTCCCATCTCCTCTTTCTCTCTCGTTTCTCCTCTAAGCCGTACATAAAGAGATCCCTTTGTCGTTCCTGACTCTCTCTCTAGAATATCTATAGGCTTCTGGTCTCCAGACTAGACAATCTACCTTATTTTAATGGACAATGCATGATAATCCTTAAAACAATTGACTTCATAATTAAAATAGGCCAAATCAGTGAGGTCTGTATACAGTACAATGACAGGTGCTGCTTTGTCGGAATGACGGTATAGAACCTCGCGGAACGTCTTTCTCCTAACATTCTCCTAAAAGTAATTTCAAGAATAATCAAGGAGCAATCACGCCATAAATTACGACGCTCTAATTAGACAGGCTTCCTAGTGCTCTAATTTACCTTCCAAGTAGCTGGATCAAGAATGATCAGAGGGATGAATCGAGGGAATGTATTCATTCAGCGTGTTTTAAGTAGTCCATGAGCTGAATATAATTTCAATCTATGAAAGCATTCCATCTTCATAAAACATATTGTATAGTCGAAAGGCCACACGGAAGTGTCTAGAAGATCTGGGCTTCCCAGTAATTGGAAAGAAGTACAGTTTAACCCTTTTAATCCTCCATCTTGGCTCTGGATATAGACACTAGTGAAATAACTAGTGACACAATCGTGATGGAGGCAAAACTCAGACGGCCACATAATTGTACGATATTCCAAACGATCGGCCACGCCACTGGGAAAAAGTTACAAATTCAGGAAAACTGGCAGAAAAAAAAATGTGTATAATAAATACGTTTTGATTCTTTGAGAGAAAAAAAAGAGCATTCAGCTGAAGGAAGCATTAGCAGCCTCTAGAAGAACACAAGGCTTTATTTAATGCGGGGCTCATTAGGGAGGAAAGCTATAGAGAGATCTTTATTAAACATAAATGTACTTGATGGATCAATCACTTCTGGTTTTGTTAAGTATACTTTTTCTCCTTCGCGCGTCCCTCGGCTATCAATTGAAGTTTCTACAGCCTCCTCCTTGGGCTCTCGTTGACATTATTATTACAGGAAAGTAAACTTGTTGAATCCTCAGAAAGTGGGGGATGAATTGTAAAACCTGAACAAAAATAACAGAAGACGCTAATGGAAGGTAAAAAAATATATATAGGGGCGGCTTGTACTAAACCGCCACTAAATAATAGCACAAAATGCCACCTATGATGTCATCATGATGGTGAGGTAAGGGAAGGAGCTTATTTATATGTTTCATATGAGATAAACCAGAGTTTTAAAATGAGGTTTGATACATTTAGCCTTTGATCTAATTTGAACTTTTGTTTTTTCCATTCAAATCACATTAAGAGTTCAGTAAGGTGGCCAAGCTCTCTTCTGTTGGCTTGATCATGACAGTAGAGAAACGCTGGATAAACATGGCGGATGGTTACAAGGGAAATGACTAATCTTCATAACCAACCCATTAACATTATGGAGGCCTGTGCTTAGAGTGACAACATGCCCCAGATTTCCCGGGACAGTCCCGGAATGGGACTACCTTATGTCCCAGGATTGTCCTATCACTATCTATCACTATTAAAAATAGCTCCTGATTTTATGTAGCCTCACAAACTTTGGAGTATTTCGCAAACTCTCTATACTGCCATTTTGCTTGTTTCTACCATCGTCTTAGTCATCTTAAAGACTACTGAAGCATTTTAAGACGCCATGCCGTTATTTTTATCCTCCAGCCAGACTGTTTAAGTCTAACTGGCTGATTTTTGCATCATAAAAAATGTAGTATTTGGGAATATTTCATTTCAGATCCTGCAGTGCGTCACGCGAAATGGGTTATAGAAACTGAACTTCTGTGCTTCATGCAGGCTTTTTTGGAAGGGATAACATGCTGGCTTTTAGAGCTTTTGATGCAGAGCCCTTTTTATTCCTGTATTTTAGTATTTTGTTTTTATTTAGTGGTTATTCCAATCATACTTTCCAAAAATACTTTTTAAGTCCTGTCAACCTTAAAAGTGAGGACAACAAGGTCCTCTTGTTACGCTTATCTACAGTCTTGGCTTCATGTCAAGTTGATTGCATCCATCTGTGAGTATTTATAATTTGGTGCGTGAGACGCAAGCATGACATCACCACACGAACACTTCCTGTGCCTCAAGCAGGTAATCTTACAGCCTATTTTCCAAAACACATAGCTCAGGATTGATCTGAATTCACACCCTAACAACCCTACTCTGGTAAAGAGGGAGAGATTAAAATCCACATCGCCCCGACTATCTTCTACCTCACATGCTCCACTGTCACTCATGTCATTGGGGTATGACATCATATCTGTGTAGGGAAGTAGGGAGGTCTCAAGGACCATCTATCCTCTCGTACATCACATATCTGTACATATCTATAGGAGAAGCGTATTCAACGTGATTTATTTTCAATCCTTTGACACCGGGTAGGTACTTTACGTAATAAGAATCTTTAGAATCGCAGGACCTTCGGGCAATCAAATGGTTGCAAGAAGCCCATAAGCTAAATAACATGTTCTTCTACATTTTGCCAGTGTGACAACTTTAACCTTTATTCTTTTATTTTTTTTTCTTCATTTCTTCGCCGACTGTACTTTTGTTATACGTTGACACCGATTGGCTGCTCTGTTCTGTATTTCTTTATTTAACAGAGTTTATTCAATGCACGTCGCCTAGAAGCAATTGACAGTTATTACAGGCTGGTAACCGTGCAATAACTTCTATATATATATATATATATATAAATATATATATACAGAAAATGAAAAGACGTTGAATGGGTGGAAAAATCAAAGCTTAATATTGTTGCCGTTGGAGCAGCTTTCTTTAGGGCGAGATGAAAATAGAACGTTGTAAAGGTTGTAAAATTATTGATTATTCTTTTGAAAATAGGTTATAACAGAGATGTTTTTTTATGAGAAGGAATATGTGAAGTTTAACCCATTTCGGGCGACTGAAAACAATTAAAATAAAGAAAATTGAAGACAATCTTGACCGATGTAGCTCAAGTATGGCCATCAGACCCATGGTGACCCTGGGGACTTTTTGGAGTCCTGAAGTGAAATGTGGGCTTTCTATAGCAGGCTGTGCACACACTTGTGTCTAGCCACCACAACAGGGTTATATTCACATGGATGGCTACTAAAACATGGCTGTGGTCAGATTACACAGAACAAAGTGGTAGCCATGCTGGTAGCCATTGAAAGTCAACCTCCGAGTACCAATGAAGTATAACATACTGGATTCTGTTTCAGAAATATAGTTGTTGTCTAACAACCAAGGAGCATAACACATGGGGCTATCATGGCTGTTAATGCTTGTGTAAGACACGTTTTATCGACTTGGACCTTCCAAAAAAATTGACCTTAAGATGCTTCAAAACAAAATAGTTTAAAACTTAAACTTAATTTTCTGTAACCAGAGGTTTAAATTGCCCTAGAACAATTCGGACGTCATAGTCTTCAAGTGGTCAAAACAGACAAGAGTATGGGTGGGAGAACCTTGTCTCTGGTGGCTTCAGGACCTTAGGAGGAATCCAGCCCTACAGATCAGTGCTCCTCAACACTCTCCTCAAGGCACACCTAACAGTCCAGGATTTAGGTATTACTCAGGTGTGTCCAAGGTGTTTAAGGTGTTCTTCTTTGTGCAACATCTAAATCTGTTAGGTGTGCCTTGTGGAGAGGGTTGAGGAGCACTGCTATAGATAACCCACACTCTGGGTACATAGACATTCTGTTCCTTAATTGTTCAGAAGTTACAGACATCCTCTTGCCAGAACTCATTAATTTGCATAAATACTAATAAAAAAAAAAGCATGTCTGTTTAATTCTAGCGTTCTCTCCCGTGATTGCCTAATAATGGTCTGTTTTGTTTAAGTGTCTCCACGCTGCCACTTTCCATAGCAATTGCTGACAAAATTAGATGCTCATTAACTTCCAAGGAGAGAACACTTTATTAAAAACAATATTTACACCTACCGAGAAATTCTAAATTAAACTTTAATCTCAGGATTTATATTTAGCATTTAGTCAGTAAGACACTTGGAAATGTATAATGCAGATAAGCTTGTGACAGAAGATTAGATGGATAGATAGATAGATAGATAGATAGATAGATAGATAGATAGATCGATAGATAGAGATAGATAGATGAATGGATAGATAGATAGATAGATAATGATAGATAGATGATGGATAGATAGATAGATAGATAGATGAATGGATAGATAGATAGATAGATAGATAGATAGATAGATAGATAGATAGATGGATAGATAGACTAGTGTCACAATGTATCAAACCCAACATTCCAAGCGGAACCTACAGAAGTGAGTAAAGTATCAATGAAGTTAATAAAAAAATAGTGTAAATATATAAATATTGGTGTAAAACCAATGAGAGTGAAATAATTTTGTTACCTTATGGAGAAGCTGCAGTTCCCTATCCCCTGCATGGTCCAAAGTTTCTTATCACTGATTGGCTGCTTGATGGAAACCAATGGAAACGTCTTCAGCAACCGCTCGGCGCCCCTCTCTCTCTCTCCTCCGCTCCCTGCCGCCACCCGGCTCGGCACGGCCCTTTTCTTACCAATTTTATTCTTTGGCTGCAGAAAATATTCCTGATGGATGCAGTTATAAAAAAAAAAACCTAAGTAGACAGCTTTCTATAAACTGTTCGCCGAGACCGAGTATTATATTAGCAACTTGGCAAGATAAATATCTTTTTTTGGCTTTCTCCCAAGAAACAGCAAAGTCGTGACAGGTAATTTAAAAGGTGAAAGTAGGAAAAGGGGGGGTTTATTTACTACATGCTTAGCCATTCATTTCTCCGCCACGAAAAAGGTCGCCTGTCGACTTGTCGACTCGCCACAAGATGGATGGGGACGAAATTCATCGCAACAACGAGGTTTGTAGATGCGTTTCCTAATATTTATACCCCGGTCGCGTGATTTCCGTGCGGATTGAATTTTATTTTCAGACTTGGCAGCATCCTGGTAAAAATCCATTTAAAAAGCTCTTCGGAAAAAAAAAATTAAAAAAATTGCTGTTTCCAAAGGCAGGCAGTCTTAATCTGTGCAATATATCTCATATATGCAGAGCGCTTTAATAGAGGAGGATGTTTCATTTAAGGAAGGGTTTGGAAAATAAACCACAATATTATTTTCAAAATGTTTGCTGAGAATTAGGATATTTATTGTCCTCTCAATGACTAGATGGAGGTAAGTCGCTTGGAAGAAGGAGGGAGAGAATTCAAGACTTCATATGGTTAGCACTGATACAGCTATACAGGGTGTTTGATGGTGTGGCAATACCTGGGAACGCTCAGGGTTTCTCCAGGAGACTCCAGGTGAAGAGCTGTTCTTTGGGTCACTAAGGGCGGCAACGTCCATTGGGACACCCACCGACATCAGCAGGGCCTCCTACCCTCATCCATCAAGGGGACAGAAAGTTCCCAGGTATGGGCAATAAGTGGGGAAGGTCGGTGCTACTGGAAGTTGTCGGGGCCGCTAAGTGGGCAGGGACATAGGTCTGCCCACCTTCCCACCTGAGTTGATAGGTGGTCAATTGGGAGCTATAATGAAGGTCAATGGAGGCCTGTGCTTCAAGCTTTTACAGCTCTCTGGACCCATAAAAGCAGGACAGTGGTAGTCACTGAAAATTGTGATGGTATGCTATCACCGTCATAGTGTCCAGTATGGACTATGTAGGACCCTGCTACGTTAGCCCACTTGGAGTCCTGCCACATAAATGATGTAGTAATTGAGCTACTCTGTACCTGAGATGTTTCCCAGTCTGTTGCGTGAATTCCTTGCTCGGTCTTCCACCTACCTTGGAATGGGGGGGTTGGGTTGAAGGAAGCCAGAAGAAAGGATCGGAAGGAAAGCATATCACTGGTTATGATAGATGATAGTTGAATCGAGCTCTTAGAAGTACAAATCCATCAGTACCAAAAAAATAATGCCTATCGACGAGTATTCATATTTCACAAAAGTTAAATAGGGTTTTACAAAAAAATATATTTTTATTATTTTATTTAAATTTTATATTTAATTAATTAGTATAGTATATTTACGGTAGTATTAAAACTTTACATGATAAGGAAAAAGTGTTAACAAATTACAAAGTATTTTTTATATGTGGTTTGTTCCAACTTTAATTATTATGTTAAAAAAAAAAACCAACTAAATAAAGCGCATTACAAAAATCAAATTTTATGGACGGTTTCCAATTTGTTCCAAATTTAAAAAATAGATTTTCACTGCATGTTTAATAAATGCTGTAAAGTCACTTTTTTTTCATAAAGCACTTTAATCGCAGTCCTTAATTTTAATGAAAGAATTATTGGGTTGTACAACTATTATTTTTTTCTTTGAAATATAAAACATGTCAGAAGCCTCTGTTGAAAACCCATTTCTGTATAATTATAGATAATGCACTCTATGTTTAGCGAGCCAATAAAAATTATATTAATGTGAATCCATGCGGAAACTAATTGGGTGCTAGCTTGAGACTAGACACCGGGAACGTGGACGGTCTTTGTTCGAACGTCAGTAGTGAATAATGTGAATTTGTGTATTTTGGAAGAAGAGGAGTCAAAACAATTTATATTTGCACATTACACCTTGCGGATTTGTATTTATTTATCATCTGCAAATAATGGGATTTCAAAACAAATGGAAATGAAATTCTGTATTTTATTTTTTTCCCAAATGGCTGGTTATTTCCAATCTGTTTAAAAATGTTAACTCTTCGGAAGTGACTCTATACATTCTTGGGCTCCGATTTTAAAGAGTTTGGTTCAAACACTGGTTTGGAGGCAATGATTTATGATGAATCTCGAGATCTTCAACCACACCAAGCCTCGTCGACGGCGTTCCGCTAATCGTTGGTTCTCGGCTCCCTCCTGGTAATTGTTGGTGTCACCCACGTGATCACATATTATGGATTATATCACAAAACTGTATTATACTAGCGCATGAGATCAAGCCTTAAGTTGTAATAACATGGCAGGTCCCAAATAAAGACCACGGGTTCTCATTTTGGGACAACTAAGAGCCAACGTGTGAACAATGACTTTGAAGGAACCTCTTGACCTTGCCACCAAATTCTGTAGACACCTTAAAGCAGTGGTTTCCAACCCAGTCCTCCAGACACACTAACGAGGAAGGATTTACTAATGACTGCATTTTATTACAAGGGAGAGAGTAAAAAAAAACCTGAAACGTTGTTGTGCCTTAAAGACTGGGTTGGGAATCACAATTGGGTTATTCTGATGCCTCCATGTTCTGGACAAAAGGCCAAGTTCGTTCAAAGAGATGGAGCAGAAGAAAGGTAATCTATCAAAATTTGTTAAAGGTCAATCCGTTTGACGCTTTCAATGGCTCACATTATTATAAACGGAGATTGCAAATTACTCCTTGGGTTTTCTTGCTTCGTACAGTCAGCTCTGTTTAAATTCTACGCATCCCCTTGTCTTGATGCATTGCAGTCTTGATGCATGCGTTATGTGCTTGTGGGAGCTATCGTACATAACCAGGTAATTGGTGCTTTCAATATAGTTTAGCACAAATGTGCCAAAATAACAAGTAACACACACACATATATATTCATTACGGTTTCTGCCCAAAGCGATATGCATGCTACGGGGCAGAGGTAGAAATGTGTTCTTCTTTATTCACAGGATTGTATACGGGATAGTAGTCTATCGTGTTATTGTCATCCTGTACACTCTGTAGACTTGTAGGTGGCCATTGTCGACGGTGATGAACTGCTTATCCAACAGAACCGTTTCCCCATTGACATTCAGGACAATTAAGAAATGCAGGACATTGGTTAAGTGGCTTTGGAAGTTTTTTGGTCACCGCCTGTCTTCTGGATGTTGGCACGGCCAGATTGGTCATCTGGAACAAAGGGCTTCTAGCCAACAAGACCCTATACTCCGGAGGCAGATCAGGTGCTGCAGCGTCTGGCCGACGGCTGGATATTCCTGGCTGCACCGTATATGAGAGTAAAAATGTAACGTGTAGCCTCTATTATCCAGCCGTTAGCCACATTTACGTCAACAGGCGGTCCGACACAAGCTCACCATCTCTATCTTTGTGTATCACGTACCCTAGTTTATGGGGAGGATGTTCTTAGTGAAACAACTTCTTCAGTAAGTTAGTTCATCCCTGAAACTTTTTTTTTACCCGCTTTCTATCTCTTTTCTTCTGTTTATTTCTTTTTTTTTTTTGGTCCCTTTGCGATAATCCCACGAATACCAAAGACAGGTTGGGACAAAAATAACAGCAGCGTATGATGTTCACAGCATGATTTACTCAACAGAGCTTCTGGAGTGGATTGTCTTAGTAACGCAACACATTTATACCCATCAACATGACAGCAAGAGATCTTCAAAACACTAAAATCCAATTTTATTCTTATTTTTATTTATTTAAAGTCCAAAGTGCATGACTTAATTGCAGAAAAACTGACAGTACTCACCGTGATGATTACTATTTTTCTGTCAGGTTCTGGCTAGGGGTCTTGGTAGTGAAAACCTCAAGCTTAATGAAGGTACCCAAAGCCAAGAGAGCACTAGAGGGGGGGGGTGCATAAGGTAAGGGGAAACCTAAATGGACCTTGTCTCTTTTTAAAAATTTGGGGCCACCAGAATTAGTATGAACATAAGTGTCCGGGGCGAAGAAGGCGAGTACCATGGAGTCCGAGAAAGCCGGAGTCAGAGCGCAGAAATAAGAGAGAGCGACTTAGTATTAGCCGCTACCATTTATGCTAGGAGGCTGTTCCACTTATCTACCTCTCTCCCAGTAAAGTCAATTGTGGTTTATGTTGCACAGTCAGGCAGATCATTGCTGGAGTTGGCCAAGCTAGCGACTCCCTATTTACCTCCATCGTGGAGATCTAGACTAGAAGATGGCACTAACGTCATGGATGAGAAACTCCAGACCCAACTCTATTCCAGACACAGCGTTGTGGACTCTATAGGGTTAAGTTGCCAAATGCAGCTATCCTCAAGGCAAACACCACCTCATGCAGCTTTTTCTGTTCATCTCCTAGTTTTATCAAATTAACTAAAAACCCCAGGAAAGTAAGGAAAAAGTTACACGAATCTATCATTCACCATCTGCAATGCCCTAAATAACATGATTTTAATGAGATATATAATTTTATAGATTTTTTTCATCCTTAAAATGGTATCATTGTGCTTAATAAATCCCTTAATGATCCATTTCGGGATTAAATGGGATTATGTCTCGTATTTATAATAATCTCGGAGTCGTCGAACAGGAGATTGCTTTGGCTCCCCCCCCCATCAGTTTTGAACTTTGAGTAGAATGCGACAATTTTCGGCAGTAGGTACAAAGCGGCTGATTGGGAGTCCGACAGTTCCTATAATTTGGGCAGAAAAACTAATGGAGGAACCTGCTGCATCAGGATGAGCCATAAAAACCATTACGAGCCAGGAATGTATCCAAAAGATCAAGCAAACATCACATTTGTACTCTATCATTAGAATGTTCTCTCTTCAATTATTATATTATTCTCTCTTTTACCGTAAAACAAGGACTTTATGATTTTTAGATAAAAGGTTTGAGAAAAATAGGCAAGAAATATGGGTTTAAACAAAAAAAAAAAAACTATTTGTTCTTCTCATTGGTATCATTTTGGTCTTGAAAGAGTCTAGTACTTAGCTCCATGCGCAGTTAATTGCTCTTTGATCTGTCGTCCTGATTGATACCGCAGCCTTGGGATTTCGTTTCATCGACCTGCTTTCCTCGTATCCCTTCAATAATGCACTGAAGAAGAGACCTCAATAGTCTTGACAGATTGTAATTTAGTTGGCCAATGAAGGTATCATCTTTACCAATTTCTGGTCTGGGACTCCTTGGAAGGCACACTACGGTATGCGATCAGGTCCTGGAGCGGTAATAAGGGTAAGTATATGGCGCTATTGACCAACAACCCACTGGAAAATTGTCCAGATGACCCACCTAGGTCTGATCATGACCTCCTTCTTCACGTGATGGCTCCACTGTAGATGTTTTGTGTTTTCCAAAGAATTCCACCCTTAAGTCTTCTTGAACGAAGCTTGTGTGGATGTTCCATTCTCTGATATGGTTTGATGTAAGTCATTTTCATCCGAGATCTTTACAAAGCATTAAAACAGAAAAGAAATAAAGGGTAGAAAAGCATATTCAGCTGTTAGAGAACTCATTGTATCCAAGTAACAATCAGTGTGTCTATTGTTAGTCGATGAATTACTTTGTATGCAAGCATAACATGATATATGTATATCTATCTATCTATATATATATATATATATTATTTATACAGCACGATTATATGCTATTGAGTGTCTACAACAGTAAGGATTCCGGATTACTTTATAATCAGGCACGGTAAAAAGCTTTGCAATCATCTGAAATGATACAGAAAAGAATTATTCAGTAATGCACCGTAATTGACAACCTGTTTCCCGGGCAAAAAGGGCCCAAACCAAAAAAGTCGGCCTCTTCTTAGAACATGATTTATATTTTTTGGGTGTATGTTTTCTAGCCAGATTCTCTAAAGGGATTCATTGAATCAAAAAAGGGATTTCTCATAAGCCATTGTGAGGGACGAAGGGGCAAACGCCTGTAACCAGGGCCGGACTGGTAATGACGGGGTAGTACCGGCACTTTCAGGCCAACGGCCGCCTGATGACGTTTTTATGCTCAATGGCGTTTGCCCAGATGGCCAGACGTCTACCCTCTTGTTCTGGGGCTACTTAGTGGAAACTACTTGTTCCGAGGTGGATAAAATAGGTTTATAAACCCTGCGGTAGACAATAAGGACCCAATAAAATACCCAACGGAGTGCAAAGAGGAACCAAAAGAGCCAGAACAGGACGTAGAAAGAAGGTATGAAGAAAAGCGTGGCTTGATTGAGAACATTATTTAGGGTGACATCAACGAAACTATCTCATTTTATGGGCAGACTGGATGGGCCTTCTGGCTCTTATCTGCCGTCACTTTCTATGTTTCCATGTTTCTATGTTTCTATGAGACATACTCAGATAGGATCCAGTCCGAGGCTTCTGACGTTAATGTTTCGACCAAGTGGTGCCTTTAAATATCAAGAAAATAATATTAGTATAGAGATGTTCTTTTAGAGGAAATCTTTACTCTGGAGCTTTGATTTGGGGGGATACAGAGTTGGCTACTTTCAGAAGAGGTGGGAGATGTTTGCAGAATTAGCATGCAGAAGGTCTGCCGGATGGATATGTTTTATTCAGTCTAAAACACTTTGCATGAGAGGACCGGTTCTTCTTAGCCGTATATACGTTCTTTTTATGTGTCCTGTCTAATGGAAATCAATATCAAAGCAGCGTGCGAGATGTCAAAAGCCTGAATTACGCGCTCTCGGTTTCTCTTAAACATGCTAATAATGCATGGTAGAAACTGGACCTACTCCGTGAAATTCACTTTTTTCAAAGCAGTTCGATATCAAACGTATCCGCGATTGTGTTAGATGTCATATTGCTGAACTTTGAAGCAGACAAAAGGTGTCTTAGGCTGACCCAGGAAAAGCCAAGTACCAGGGGCCGCGGTGACACCCGGGAACTCTACGGGTTGGACCAGGAGTCTCCGGGTAAAGCACTGCTTTCCTGGGTCTCCGAGTGGCCCCTCTCTTTCTTTGGGCAGCGGGCGCGATGTTTAGCCACTCCCACACCCTGCCCACTTTCTGGCCTACTCAACACCGCCTGTAACTAGCCCTGCCTACGATGCTGGCTAGCCCCACCCTCACAATAAAGCCACTCCCCCCGGATCACCTGCCTAGTTCCTAGGTTATGGCCATCACCAGAGTCATTCTGGTGCAAGCGATGTTATCGCTATAGCAACCAAATGAACATTCCTGCTGCTGACGCCGGTTTTAAGAGTTTGCCCCATAAATCTGATTGCTGCTTTGGCTCGCTGTAGAAGGCGGCTTTCGTGTCTTCAACCCCCACCTTTTTTTTATATATTTTAACTTGTTTTTTCTATAATACTTCTGTTATTTTGTATCTATATCACTTACTCACTGTGACCCCTGTGTGATTCATTATAGCGTCCTCTCATCTGATTAACTTAACACAAGAATTTTAGAAATGACCCTTGACCTTGTCTATAACTGTTTAGATTTTCCCAGAACTAACCGTGGTGGGGGGGGGATTACATCAGTCACTGTTAAATTTAGAACTTCCCCTTTTTATTATTGATTCTAATTCCGTCGTTTCCTCTTAAAATTATAGAACTAGATGGTCAGAGGCTTAAATGTATTGCGAGAACGTTTTACTTTACTGAGAGGTTGGTGGGTACATGGAGCAGCCTCCCAGCAGAAGTGGCAGAGCGTAATCCAGTGAGGGAATTTAAACACGCATGGGATAGCCGTATGGCCCCTGAGTCTAAGAGGAGGCCGGTAAAGTCCATGCTTCTATAAGATCGTCCACGGGAAGCTTCTTTAATCGACCTTTTAATGCCAGGATAAAGTAGTACAAGAAGGTCAATTGGATGCTTAGGTTATATCGATCCATGCATTTAGCTAAAAGTCTGTAATAGGCGACCCCGCCAGGTACTTAAATCTGACGGACGGATACGAAGTGTTATGACCGTATTGTTAAAGTATTTTTTTTTATTATTTTCATTGCATTAAGGCGACCTTAAAACCCAATCAATCTAGCAAAGTGCACTTTTTAGGATGT
Source organism: Spea multiplicata (assembly GCA_009364415.1). Lineage (NCBI taxonomy): Eukaryota > Metazoa > Chordata > Amphibia > Anura > Pelobatidae > Spea > Spea multiplicata. Next base: position 7,704,075 of record VKOC01000010.1, read on the forward strand.
ATAGTAAATCACACTTCTGGTGCTTTCCTGGTGTTGATGAGGCGAGAATGAATCTGGGCCTCGCTTATAACGTTGAGCGCTCGCAGTTTTAAATCAAATCGGGGCTAAAAAGGAGGCTGTTGGACAGTGGAGTCGGGAAAGGTAACCCCATACAAAAAAAAGCTTTACCTCCTGATGTTTCCACCCCGGTCTCAGAGGCTTGGGGTAAAGAGGTAGATTCTCATATTCTGATCTGAGATCTGAGCACCCCCCGTTTGGTGCTTTTCTTGCTGCTTTATCACAGCGAAAATCCCTGCTTGACTACAGGTGACTGCATTCAGAATATCTATACCTCCTGACAAGACAGAGCATCGTTATAACTCCCAGGGCTTCTTATGCAAACTTGAAATCAATGAATTGTTAGAAATATAATTTTTTATGTATTATTTGTTCACCTTTTTAATATTGTATTGTACCGTATATTTTTATCAAACATATCTGAAACTTTTTGCTTATATGTAACCTTAGATAAAGCAAATTAGAAGATGGACATTCCCGAGAAGTGCAAGAAAAAAACCATTTTGTCAGGGGTGTCAGGCAGCCCAGGTAGAGCTCGTCAGCTATACACGGAGAACTAGAAGCCACAAGGCCCCAGTGCTAAAATTCCCCCCCCCATCCCCCGTCTTTACCAACAAAAGCATGTCCCACAGTGCCAGCTTTGCCACCAGGTTGTGAGTGCCACATTTGTCCACAAACAGCTTCTCTGTGCCATTTTAGCCCCCAAACAGCTTATAGGTGCCATCTTAGCCCCTCAAGAAGCTTGCATGTGCATCATTAAGGGCCAAGCTAGCTTTTGAACTGCACCTGGGTGAGTATTTTCATCTCTAGGTAATGGAACCTGACGTTTCTTGCGGTTGATACTCTTCTGGGTTATCCCTTAACTCCGGCACCAACAAGTTCCATTCAAAGTGAATCGCTTCTGGAGATCTTGGATGCTATGCAAGCTTCCTGCTTATAGTTGCCCACAAGTTGAGTTCTTGAGTTGACTCACCACCGACTCAACTGAGGACAACTAGAAGAAGCCAGGGCTTCCCATGTGTTCCCACAGAGGTTAATACCCAACAAAGTAACTAGCTATCAGCCGCTGGTGAGCTGGTTCTGATTAGAGGCTAATACAATGATGGAAATATTACCACGCATGGGATAGGCATATGGCTCCTGAATCTGACGAGACCAACGACTGACTACGCGACTGGGCAAACTAGATGGGGCCAAATGGGACCGGCCTTCCAGCAGGTTTTATGCTTCTATGAAAGGATATTATTGGTCTAAGAAAAGATGGAGTCTCTTGGAAGGTGAATGACACTTTTTATGCCTGGCTCCAGATCGGGCTCCACGGATTAAGTCATTTATGGAGTTACTATCATCACGGCCAGGAGTATTCACATTCCTCGTAGCATCATCTCCGTGTCGACCAAAACACGCCAAACAAAGACAAACATCGACAAATGGGGCGTTTTACTTCCTATCGAACGGCATTCTGTTTTCAACTTCAGAACTTTGTTTTGCGTTGTAATTATTGAAAGATTGCACACTTGGAAGGCGAGCTGTAACCTCATAAAATGCCGACCGGTTGCCATGCCAACCATTGTAGAAACCTCATTACAATTTTCCAAAATTGAGTAAGCAGCAGGAATGGGATGGTAGTCATGGCAGCAACGATGCGCTTCCAAGGTAACTAATGTTTTCTTGTTATTATTCTTCTTTTTATACTAATTAGTGTAGATTCGATGGTTTTAATGGACTCCGCTACAAACCTTTGGCGATGCGTATCTGTAACAGACGAAGATCTGAGTAAGAGAATTATTACATCGCCGCACCACCGAGACCTTCCATTCTTCAGATAAAAGCCTGTAATGTGTCTTTCTTACCACCACATATTTTTACAAAAAAATACTTTATCTATATAATTTTTTAAAAAATAAATAATTTAATTTAGTTTTAGGAATTTTGATTGACGTTGTGAGTGTTTCTAATGAAAAACAATGTTTTGGGGGAGGGTTTAATTATTTTGAAAATCCCCTTGAAGTCTCTGTTGACTTTAAATATATATTTTTTTATTTGTTCAAAATAAATATATCTCTTGTTTGATTTCCATAATCTAAAAATAGAAGGTTAGAGGTTTAGATGGAATGTAAGGAAGGTTTACTTTACCAAGAGGGTAGTGGATTAGCGGAACAGCCTTCTAGCAGAAGTGGTAGGGGGTAATACAATGAGGGTATTAAACATGCATGGGATCGGCATATGGCTCCTGAATCTAAGACGAGACCAATGACTGATTAAGGTTTTAGTCTTTACAGCAGAAAAAAAACGGCAACTAGATGGTGGCCCAATAGGGCGATCTGGCAGTAGATTCTGTGTCTGATGTCATAAGTATCCGATGGCTTGATATCATACTTGGAAACATCCAGTTAGCTGGAGTTCTCCCTTTTTGGGGATGCAGGTAAGCGGTCCTGCTAATGTCGGTGGGCGGTCCTACTGAGTTTGGTGGGCGTTCCCTCTGACATTACGTGCGGGGCTTGCCCCACACACCAGAAAGTTGTCCATGGTTGGAGGGAAAGTGGGCGGGGAATGGGCGTGTCTTAATGCCACTCCCGCAACCCGAAGTTTTTCCGAGGTGACCTGGAGACCCCAAGAAGCAACGCTTCACCCATAGTCTCCATGTGAAACCTTGGGAGTTCTGGCCACACACTACAGCTCCTAATCTGAATGGGTGGTACTAGCGGCCATTTGCCCCATTTGCCCGCTGGCCGAGCCTGGCTACACCCATTGGACTGGCTCAATACCAAACGATATCAAGAAAATGTCTCTTCATTTTGTAATTGAAACAAATCACAACTTTTATATTATAGAGAAAAGTAAGAAAAATATGCATTATTTTCTGATTTTTTCTAAAAAAAAAGTCAAAAACCAGCTGTGTGTTATTATTTCTATATTCATCTACTTATGCAAATGAGAAACTCCTGAATTATTCATACTTCTTACCGAGCAAGTGTGGAAATGGCTGAAGAGCTATCTATATCCAAAACACTTTGGGGGGAAAAAAAGCATTTTCTGTCTCCGAGACGTCCCTACTGGATGTGCTTTGATCCCAAACCCCGAACAGGGAATAATATATTGGGAAATGAGTACATTAGTACTGAATTAACCTACGCAACACCAGAGAATAGGGATAGGCATACGGCTCCTGAATCTAAGACGAGACCAACGACTGATTGAGGTTTGAGTCTTTACAACAGGGAAAACCAGGCCGACCAGATGGGGCCGAAAGGGGCCGATCTGCTGTCACATTCTATGTTTCTCTGTTATCGCTGCTCCCATTGTATACATTGCGCATGCAACGTGTAAACACCATTGCATAGGTTTATGCTGTGAACTGAACTGTAAAATATAGGATTCGGAAAATATCTAATTTAAAGGGATTTTTTAAGAAAACCAGCCACTTCATGTTCTGCCCTCAAAACAAAATACCAGGGAAACATGGATTTGGGGGCCGCCGAAGACCCCCTGCTGTATAGAATAGTCCGATCGATCGGTTTTTGGCAGCCTTATCAATAGCAGCTCTATTAAAACTCCGGCTGCACCATTTGAATGGCATTTACTATCTTCACTTTTATTCAATGAAAGCCGCTAACACAGACATCACGCAAGCAACGGGCCCGTCAATCCTTTCTTAATTTGTTTAAGAAACCCCAGTGCACGCTGCTAATTGACATTGCTTTGATCCGGCAGTCAATTGCTTTCGGTTAAATGAACGTAATAAGGGACCTGGCGTCTGATTCTGCGGATTTCTTGCTGTTACGCCCAACTGGGGTTAAGTTAAAAATGTACCGTTAACCCCGTAAGGTTAGCACATTAATAAGAGATCTTGGAGACCGGGCATTAACTGGTTAATTTGTTTGTGTCTCATAGATGTTGAATTAGAGAGGTTCTGTCACTCTTTGGTCCAAATGGTTCTGCATACTAACTTAACCTATGTAATGGTATTTAACCCCTTAATGACAAAGCCCGTACATGTACGGGCTCAAAATGCATTGTTTTCAATGGGTTTAGGGACCGCCCATTGTCCTTGAGGGGTTAATGCCAAACATCATGAGTGCTTTCCTGCCTCTGATTGGCGGCTTCAAACAGCCAATTAGTGGCTTGAATTGTCGGACCATGGCGGACGCAGGGAGCTGCAGATCCGTAGCTGCAGCTTTTCTCTAAAGTAAGCAATTTTTTAAAACGTTTTCAATTATCTATATTGAAGTGTCCAGAAAGTACTTTAATATGCATTATTATCGCTCCCGGTGACATTAAACTGTCCGCCTTTTTATTTTTTGCCTTAACAGCCACACAGTAGTATATTGAAACATCTATAAAAAAAAAACGTAAATGTTAACAAATGTTCAAAAAATTCAAACCGATAACGTTTCGCAGCATTCAACTTATTCCGCCTTCCTGATTGGCTGCCCATATAACACCTTATAATATATTTATATTTCGTGCTGGAAGCAAGATGGGTCCAAAGTGGGAAAGCAGAAAATGAGATTCACGGCATCTTGAAATCTTCAATTACAAGAATCCTAAAAAATGTATTAATGTCACTTTTTTGGTGAAATCACATTACATTTTTTTCTCTGATACCCTTGTTCTGTTTATCGTAGATTTGCAATTTTCTAGGTTTTAGATTTAAAAAATATCTATAATGCCGATTTTACATGTACTGCAAAAATATGCATCGGAATACTAGGGAAAACACAGTATTAGTGATGTATTATTTGTTTAATATTTATTTGTTCATAAACAGATAATGAAAGCCTGCGTGAGGTTGTGTTGAAATGCATGATATTTAATCAACACGCTGTGCATTGTTGCTTCAGGCATTTTTTTGCCCAAGAACAATTTAAAAATTAATCAAAACATGTTTCCCAAATCCATCTATTAAATTGAAGCCGAAGGTGTTAGGTTGATGAGAATAATTTGGTGAGTTTTATTTGTCGCTCGTACGGACATTTAACCCGGCACAGACTTACTAATTGAACAGGGAGGGAGACCAATGACATCGGCAGGGTAAGTTGCAGCATTGGGGTTTTAAAACCCCAATGCTGCAACTTACCCTGCAGATGCCACTGGTCTCCTTCCCTGTTCAATTAGTTAAA